>JAWWLT010000302.1:0-15289 GCA_035040995.1 Premnoplex brunnescens
GGGGCTCCTCCCTGGGCTGCAGGGGGATCTCTGCTGCCCTGCTGACCCCCGTGGGCTGCAGGGGGATCTCTGCTGCCTCTCCATGGGCTGCACCTCGGGCTGTAGGGGAACTTCAGCTCCAGTGTCTGGAGCACCTCCCTCATTCTCCACTGACCTTAGTGTCTGCATAAGTCATTCACATATTCTCACTCAGCAGTTTTTTTTCTGCACAATAACTCCTTTTTTATTCTTAATGATGCTATCACAGAGGTGTCACAGCCATCTCTGATGGGCACAACCTTGGCCAAGGTCCGGTCTGTCCTGGAGCCAGCTGGCATTTCCTCTGTTGGACATGGGGAAATTTTCCAGCAGCTTCTCAACAGAAGCCACTCCTGTAGCCCCCCTGCTGCCAAAACCTGGCCATGCAAACCCAATACAGGTTTTTACCCCAAACCATGCAGTGTGGGGGTGCTGAGGATGCCACCCCTATGGACTGTGGACCTCTGCCACCTCGTGCCAGAGCTCATTTTTTATCTGCAAGTGGAAGGCAACATTGTCCTAGATGAATTCTGCTCCTGAGGCAATGGGTGTGACCCAGTGTAGATTAGATGAAGATGCAGATGAAATAGAGATGGAGTTGAAGATAGAGAGTAGACGTAGATGTAAAGGTGAAGGGAGAGCAGTTTATGGGGAAGGGGAGAACAGATTCATCAAAGGAATGGAGGGCATGGCAAGAGGTAACTAAACCAGTGAGATAAAGAGACTGGTTACATGTCAGCCCAAATTGGCTTTGGACAGTTGGGGTTTAGAACTGTGTTTCAGCCATTAGCAATTTAGCCAAAGAGTGACAGGTGAAGAAAAACACCCTCCCACTGCAGTGCCCAGGACAGGTGTGCCCAGTCTGTGTCTAGGATCTTGGCTTTGGGCTTGGGACCACCTCCAAACCCTCACTCTGCTCTGCACAGCCCACCAGTGAATGCGTGTGCTGTTCTCTCACCTCTCCTGGGGGCAGGATATGGGTGCAGAGATGTTCCTTGCCACCTCTTTCCCTTCTCTTTCAGTGCCAAACCTTCCATGGACTATCCTGCCACACATTTGGAATGGCTCTGAGTGCTTTCATTCCCCTTTCCATTGGAAGCATGACAAAATGATGCACGTGTATATGTGTGCATGTCTGTAGAGTTGCTTGAAAGTGCTCTGCATGTTTTAGCTCTCAGAAATACATAGGATACATGGATTTTGTAGACCCCAGATTTTTGCTCCCTACGTTGGGAGAGGACCCTGGGGTGTCCCCAGGATGTTACCACCCCAAGCCAGCCCCATAGCTGATGGGTAACACAACCCCAGTGTGTCCCTCTCTCAGCAGGGGACACACAGGATTTTGGGGACTCCCCCAGCCTGGTACCTGAGGGGGAGTCAACACAAAGCATGTTTGGCTGACCTGCCTGACTATACAGACTCTAAAAATGCCCGACTGACAGCCCACCACTGCCTGCTGCAAAAGACCAGTCCTGCTCTGTCAGGGCAAGGACTTCTGGCTGCCCTATCTGGGGCATGTGAAGATCCTTCCCTCGAGGAGGGGACACCCCTGAGGGACACTCCTCCACACTCAGTGAGGGAGATTTGCCCCCATGTGTTGGTCTGTGTGAGGAATGTCAATCCCTACGTAATAATTGCTTTTGCTGACTGTAACATAATTGCTTCAATATTGCCTCACGTTGGATGCATTAGTTTGCTAAGTCAATGCCTTTGGAAATGCTTTATTTCAACTGAATGTTTGTTTGCTTTAAAATTTGCCAAGTACCCTTATTTTCTGAAGTGTAACAGTAAAAGCATGTTGTTTAACCTCCTGAGAACCTTTCTCCCACCCACTGCCAGGCCAGAGACGGCAGGATCAGCATCCTCCTCCAAGAGCTGAAGGGCTGCCAGTGGATGGAACAGAGCCGAGATGACCCCTGTGTCTGCAGAGCCCCCCTGGCTGCCCCCAGCCCTCATTCCCCTCTGGAAATCAGACCCAGCCACTCCTCGTCTGGTCCCTCAGGATTCTGTGGGCTCTGTAACATGGTCAGCCCTGCTCCTGCCCTTCCCCAGCTGGACAGAGCACAAGGCCATGGGCATGGCACAGAGCACCCCAGATGGGGCAGTCTGTCCTGCCCAGAGCCCTGCCTCTCTCTCAGTGCAGGGAGGGCAAAGGGGCTTGAAGAGCCCTTGGGAGTTCAGTTCTTGAGGACGGGGATGGGGGGCAGGTGTTGGGAATGGCAGTGCCAGCTCCTGCACCCCTGCAGGGACCCTTCCCATGGGCTGCTCTGGGGGAGCACTGCCCGCTGCCAGCAGCCTGGCCCCCGTGCCTGGGACCCCTGTGGGGTGTCAGCCCACCCCTCTCTGCCTCAGTGCTCAGTCTGGAAATCCACACCTTGGCCACACTGGGGGCCTGGCTGCTCAGGCTAAAGAGGAGAGTGACCAGAGCACTCTGTACATGCTTCTTTACCTTCTGCCTGCCACTCCCCATCACTGTCCCCAGCAGCTCTCAAAGACATGGAGAGAGCACCCTTACACACTGTCTTGGTTCTGGTAGGAAGAGGAAAAGGTGGGCTTTGGAAAGAGTGGCTCCCTGCCCACGGTGAGGAGGGACGTGGTGGTGGTTGTGGGGAGGGGAGATGCTCTGGGGTCAGATTCCAGCAGAGGCAGCGCTGGGCTGCAAGGTCCAGAAGCCACCCCAGGAGAGCGTGGGGCAGCAGAGCCTGCTCCAGGTGGTGCTGGGCTGAAGGGCAGTGCCCACCTCAGAGCTCAGGCTCCCGCATCAGCCTGACCCAGTCTATGTGGGGCTGGAGTTGCTGCAGAGCTGCACAGCACTGGGGCTGCCTCTGTCTTTTTCAGGTGCTCCATCACCTTTTGGGGCACCACCAGGGCCTCTTAGGAAAGAGATGTGCAGTGATGCCACAGGAGCTCTAACAAGTCTGGCAGGAGGATCCCACCAGCAGATGAGAACAAGGGCACTGTGGCTTTTCCTGCCAACTTACAGCCAAGACACCAAGGCAGGTGTCCCCCTGCTTAGTGTGGAAGAGCCCATTCTGCCACTCCTGGAGTTGGATGTGCAGCTCCTTCCAAATGTTCTCCAGCATCTGGGACAAGGAAAATATCAGGTCCCACAGCCTGAGGGTGCTCCTGCAAGGGCTGCTCTGTCTGCAGGGCTGCCTTGGCCACAGCAGCCTGACCTGGGCCAGCCCTGCAGGACTTGGGGGCCCTGGGAGCCCTGCTGGAGCAGGCAGGAGAGGAACAGGGTGTTCCCTGTGGGGCTGGGAGCAGCATGCTGGGTCTGGGCTGGCTTGGTCAGCATTGGCTGCAGGGCTGGATAACCCCGATGCTGGAAAGCATGGTGGGATGGAGGACCCCACTACTGGGGTTCTCCTGCAGCATTCCTGGGAGTCGGGCAGCCAGAGAGTCTCAGGCTCCCTCTCCCCACAGGAGCAAGCCTTCATGCAGCAGCACCTGTGTCCTCGTGGGGCCATCTCCAGCCATTACAATCTCCCCAGGACACTTGTTGGCCAGCAGGGCAAGCAGGATGTTAAGGATGTGCTGGGCTTGCCTGTCCCTGATTTTCTTAAAGGGGAAGATCCACCTCACCGTCTCTGGCACCTGTAGAAGGTGCAGGTGAGGGTGGTGCTGGCTCTGGATTGCAGCCAAGCTCTCAGCTGCCCTTCCCATCCCTCCCTGCTGCCTTAAAGTGGCTTCAGGAGCAAAAGACACCTCAGCTTGGGAGGGAAGGAGGACTGAAGGGCAGGGCAACCCTGCTACAGGTGACTTATAGCCTTCAGGCACCAATGTGGTTCTTCCCAGACTGCCTCCAGCATGCTTATCACCAGCTGCTCCCTATAGGGACATTGGCAATCTAAGGTGGTCCTGGTTGTGAGGATGATGCTTTTCCTCTCGGAAGGTCCAAGTGGTTTTCCAAAGAGTTATGGCAAGAGGGAAGAGAGCCATGCTGAATTTGGGCCCCTTTGCTCACACCAATCCCCTTGGGATGCAAAGGACATGAATCTGGAGAAATGGGGACCTCATTACCTCGACAGTCTCCTTGATGCTGGGTGACCACAAGCACCACATGAGCCAACCCACCCAGTGCCCCTCAAATGGTTCATTAGACTTTGTCTCATTAGCATGGAAACACACACGTGTTGATGAGCCACTGCAGCTGTGCCAGTGAGCCACTAAACCCTAGCAACAAATTCAGTAAATGCTGAGGTACTTAAATTTTTGTCATACAAACTGGTAAACGACTGACAGAGTTTAAGGCAGGCCTAAAATGTTTTGAATCATGATTTCCTTCTTGCCAGCACCAGATGACACCTTTGAACTGCTCCAAATATAACTTTACCCGCAGAATTCAGAATTAATTTGCTCTGTAACCTCAGGATGAAATAAATTGCCTCACGTGCTTCTTGGTAAAACTTGAATTTTTGCACACTAATAAAAAGAACAGCAGTAACAGCACCTTCAGTCTTATCAACTGACATACACTTTGTTTAAAAGAAAGCCAAACACTATGGCAGCTTAATGATTTCCTTCTTCAAAATAAGATTTTGTCTGTAACATTCCAGTATGCAGAAATTGTAATGCCCAGGGGAATTATTGCACTCCATTCAGAATAAAACACCATTCAAGGACACTTCTACCTTGCAGCAGTCCCATTTCTATGAGATGCTTCCCACATCATCTGAACCACCAATGTGAACAGCTCATCACTGCCTCTGTTAAAACACTCACGTCTCTCAACTCTACCAAAAATCTTTAACTTTCCTAAGTATTTTTATTTGTTTGTTTGTCTCGGATTAAAAGCACTCATTTCCACTTAAAAATCAAAGGAATACTTTGGGATAGGGAGCGTGCAATGTTACAGACATTCTCTTCTCCAAACACTGATGCAATCCCAACATGTTCAGATTAGCCAAGGGTGAGGTTGTGTTGCAGCACAGCAGAGCTACAGCCACAGCCTAAGGAAGTTTTACAGCAAAGTGTCCAGTTGTACAAGAGCTGTTTGTAACGCAAGGTCTGAGGTGCAAAAAGAAGTTGATAAGACCTGCTGATTTGATATTTAGCCTCTGTTATCTACTACTTGGTGCAAAAACACAAGTTCAGTTTCATTCAAGTGCAGCGTTCCTATATCATATACTAGAAGAATTATTCACTTTTGCAAACTGGGCATCTTTTAAACTACTTTACTTGTTACTTTTCTGTGCTAAACCAGTTTCTCTTGTGTGAAACAGTCAAACCATCCTAAGCAGAGAAAGCTTGTGTAAGAAACAATTTCTAGCTTATGCAACCAGTTATGTCCCTTAGAGCAATTAAGCCATAAATAGCACACAATCACTGACATAATCAATCAGATATGCTTTACCACATGTTTATATGTACAGTTGAAAGTAAAGCCATTATAGAGTCATCATTTAATAGCTGGTATTATGCCTGAAGTGTAACAGAAACCACAATAAGATCCAAACAGTTATTAGAATTTGATTTGAGGTGATAGAGACCCAAGATTATATATAGTTATAGTTATTTTATCTATCATTAGATATAAATATTATTTATTTTATTTTACCTTATTACATGCACAGCATTTCTGCAAAAAATCCCCATCAACACAGCATCCATGGATTTCACATATGCTTCTGAATTCAGATTCTTGGTACAGACAAGGAAAACAAAACTACCACTTTCAATGAAATAGCTATTCAAACACGCAGAAAAGAAAAAGACACAAATGCAAAATTTTAATGACTTTTTTTGTAATCTCTTATTTTGAACCTCTCAGTTTAAAAGTACAGCTTTAAGGGTACTTATTAGTTAAAATCCTTTTCTTTCTGATTTTTAAGACAGTGTAATTTAAATTAACACACCATTGTATAGAAATAAATAGAACAGAATGTCACCACTTCAGAGAATAAAAAGCCATTTTTTTCATTTTACAGTTTTGCAGTATCACCTATTAAAATAGTCTTTCATCCCATTACAAGTAAACTTCTAGTGCTTTGAAAAACATGGCCAAAAATCTTGGATTGCACTAGACTCTTGTAACCTACCCCTTCAAATTCTTGAAGTTTGCTAGTAAAATCTTCAAATTTCATTTCTGATAAAATGCTTGCTCTTCTACATCAATAATTGTGGGGTTTCAGGTACATTACACATGAATGAAAAAGAACATATGTAAAGGTCAACCATACTAAGGCGCCACTCAGATACAAAAGAGTAATTTCCATTTACATGGTGACAACTGATGAACCTCTGCTTTCTGTACTTGGAATCATTCAAGTCAGAAAAGACCTTTAAAGTCATCATATTCAATTTGATAATTTTGGAAATATTCAAGTGTTTTCTGACCTATTACAAACCAGGGACCTTTGGCATGAGAGACAAATGTGACAACCACTACACTACAGAAACAATTCTTGTGTACTTGCTCACGTAATGTGGGAGCAGTGCCTATACAGTCAAGACAGTTATAGCATGCAATTTTATTTATTTCACAGCATAAAACTATAATTTCTCCTATTCAAATATTGCACCCTATGCGTACAAATGCTATATATTAGAATATTTGAGGTGACAGAAATAAGCTCTACAATTTTCAAAAAGTTCCCTAATTTGGGGTTTCTAAGGCAGTTTTCAATACAGATTATGAAGTTAGTGTTGCCATACTTGTATTTAGATCCAACAGCAAGGAAAAAAATGCACGTAAATGAAGAGCCTTGTTTGAAGTTAGATCTGATTTGTGCAAGTAACATTTAGACCCCTGCATTTGCTGTAGTAAATACAAAGGGTTTTCTTGAACCCATGAGAAGATATAATGCTTCTCTTTCAGTTTTTAGCACCCCATGAGAAGGTAAAATTAAATTTTGCAGGTCATTGTGACCTCTTGATAAGATAGACCATATTTGCATATGGAAGCAAAGGAAACTGAGATTTGGTGGCAGAGGTATTAACAAAAAATTCTTGAGATACAACTCTGCTACAAAAACCCTGAGGTTGGTATGTTGAGTAATTTAACATTAAAGAGGACTTAGAAAAGAGATAAATGAAGCAAACCCATATGTAAATTGACAGTTAATAATTTCTTCAGTTTATGCCTTTTAAAAAAAAAAATCTAATCTGTTTTACAGAAAACTAAAAGCAAAATAATTAATTACACCCTTTCAGGTGAATTCACCCTCAGAGTCTGGAGTAGAAAAATTCAGAGCCTCATAAAAGTAAGCGCAGATGAAATCATTCACACCTCTTATATGCAACAAAGAGAAGAAGAGCATCTCTCAATTAGGTCACAGCCTCTGGAGCACTATGTGCTGCCACCAGCCTGCATTGAGAATCATCAGAGATCCCTCATGTGTTTAGCTCAGAGCTTAAATACAAAATTCTGTAGCATTTAAGAGTGGAGGGTTTAATTAACCCTCCTCAAAGATTTAGAGCTTTCTTATTTTTTTTTTTTTTTAAAAAAAAAAAAAAAAAAAAAAAAAAAAAAGTTGTGGATTGGGATTAGTTCTTTTGATTTGCAAATTTAGCTTAAACACTAAGGGGATGTTCTTCCAATTTAATGCAAGTGGTATCTATTAGCAGCTACATTTTCTGCCAGAGCTGGAAACCTGGAAGACTACAAGAGCCTACCAGGCTAGAAAAACAAAAGTAGGAAATACTGCCACATTCCTTCCAATTTAAGTCAATAGCCTGAAGTTCAATTATATGCTACTGGTTATTTGCCATCAGCACTTTGCTTTACCTCAAAGCCTCAACACTCATTTCATTACAGAGTGGGACATTTCCTATTTTTGGACACGGTGGGCACCTGGAAGGGTGTCCCACTGCCCTGGATGCAGCACTCTGGGGATGGTTGTATTGCAAAGGGTGTATCAGTGGGAATCCTGGAAACAGGATTGCAAGGAACACCCACAGATGTCTCCTGAAACCCTGAGACACTGCAGGCGTGCCTGTGTTTAGCACAGCTCTCCTCCAGCACTGCTTACATTGATATCTAAGGGGAGAGAAATCAATAAGGCAATTATATTTACAGCTACATCTTGATAACAAATCATCACTGTGTTGTTGGGGGCAACAGATCAGGTACAGAAGCTTGAGTGTGCATCTGGACACAGCAGCTCAATATTCACTTACAACTTAATTTATTACCTTTGGAGCTTGTTTGTTTGTTTGTTTACATATTTTTATTTATTTATTTCCACATGTTGTTGTTGTTGTTGTTGTTGTTGTTGTTGCTGTTGTTTACTACCCTCACATCAGTTTGGAAACTAGGCTGTAACCTTTGCTTTCTTCCACCTAATGAAGCAGAAATGACTAATTATCTTTACACTTCAGCATCTGAAAGGTGCAGAAGCTGATGTAGTGCCTCTAAATGTCCTTACAGCTCCACAACCAGGAATGATATAATAGAGGAGAAGGGAAACACTTGTCTGTATATTCCAAGACTCCTTTTGACACAGCTTTTTCCACAATGCTACCAGAAAGATTAGCAGAACCTTGGCAGGTACCTCACACCCTGGTCCTTCGGGCTGCACGGCTTCCAAAATACACTTTAAAGCAGACATTACTGTCTCATATAGAAGTCTAGCTGCAAAAAAAATTAGGTATTTAAGAGGAAGAGTTCTTATTTTGAAAGACATTTCTTAGCATTTTTGTACCTACAGCAAAAGGATTATTTTACAGCTTTAGTATCTGTTCTCTGCAAGAGTCTATGAACAGAGCATTACTACTGAAAAGGAAAAATATTAATGTTATTAAATCACTATTATAATGAAACAGAAATGTGTCTATAGATAAAGTTATATTATGTTAAGGAGGTATTCACATTTATTTATTTTTGAGATATATTCTTCTACTGAGCAAAGTTTTTGTGAAGCAATTTCTTAAATTAAGACACGAATTTTATAAGCTACCAGAGTTTAAGGAGATTTATTATCCTCCTTCAGAAAAGGAGGGTGGGAAAAATGGGAAGTTTAAGTCTCTAAAAATAAAAATTGCTTCTGCCAAAAATGTTTCAGTGCTTTACCTGAACAGATTTTCTGATGAAACTTCCACCTCTTTCATTCAGTTCACCGTTATCTTTCCTAAAACTGGATGTCCAGACTTTAATAGGAGCTGCTCTCCACAAACTAGTATTTACAAGCACATAGGCTTCTTCCAATTAAAATGCAACACACTGTGGTAGTGTATATTTTAACAACCAAATTGGTGACATTGTGGCACTTTACATAGCTTGGCATTTTTGCCATAGAATAACATCTTCAAAAGTTATCTGAGATTATGAAGGAAGCAAAAATAATATTTCTGCAGTTTTATTATTAATCAGAACATTTTCAGAGAGAACATATAAGACACAGTAGATCTTTAAAGTTGTTGTTGTTTTTTCTATTCTTAAATACTTGAAGGTTACAAAGCAACTGCTAGGTCTATGGATTAATATATTTATCTATACATCTAGAAGTTAGTTTATCATAGTATGATTTTTTATTTTTTTTTTCAGAAAGAGCTTTTGTATGTTTAAGATTCTCCAGTTACAGCTGCAACAATTTTTGCAGTAACCTAGACAGACTGCCTGCTAGTTACCCCTTACATGTTGCACAGCACAGGAAGCTGTACATACTTGCAAATGATAAAATATATTTTAACATTAAACACAACTTTTATTTTGAAAAAAAAAAAAAAAGTATGTCCTCCATAGTTTATTTAAAATATTTGGATTTCTTTAAAATTATTTCACTATCTTCTTTGTACATTTTACATTAGTTACAAGCAGAATGGACCTAAAAAACTCTTCTGCATGATTTTCAGATTTTTTAAAATGTTTTTAGAACCTAATTATAGAAAGTTTTGAACTGCTAATGACTCCATCTAACATTAGCTACAGACGGGATGTAGCACACTTACTGAAAAGTCACACTGACAGATTTTCTTCTAATATGTCAAAATCCTTACTTCTGTTCTGCATTTGAACTTAAATGGATAAATGATTGCAAATGCACTTATGAAACCTGGCGTTCATTTCAGAGGCAAAAATCATGCCTTCCTTTCACAAACCCACTGGAAAGGTCAGGTCAGCACAATATTTTTTTCAGGATCTCTTCGTGAACTTTCCTGCTGTAGAGTTGTGTCATCCTAAAGGAGTTGTTTCCTAAGCCTTTGACAGAATATATACCAGCTCAGGACTGAAAGGTGTTATTGGCATCAGTGAGTATTGATGATAGAGACCTGTGAGTAAGTGCTGATAACAACACTAAGCAGGCATTAGTATTTGAACATGCCAATTAACTTATCACGAGGGCAGGTTAATCATTGAGATCTACAATGATGTCATTAGCCTGCTAGGAATTCAGTGCAGTCAGTTTTAAACAAGTTGGGTGTCTCTGCTGTGTTGCTGTCATTTTTCTGCATGGAAGGAGAATCTGCAGATAGCTGTCAAAAATAAAACAAACCAAGCCAAACCCAACAAAACAAACAAACAAATCCACAAAACAAACAAACAAAAAACCAGAAAACAACAACAAAACCAAAAGGATCTTCTTCCTCTCATTTATGCAATTGTACACCCACCAACCCGTTTTCTCTGCTCTCTTCCTTTTTGCTTTATTACTTTTGCTCTGGGATTTCGTGCTTCTTGCCTCCATCCCAGTCAGAGCAATGCTGTCTGCTGCTGTTCTGAAGTATTTCACATCTGGATCAGAGAAATAATGTCAACCAACGGAGCATGTTCAGTAGTTGCTTCAATATCTAAGCCAAATCCTTGAAATATGTGTGCAAAATCAGGATGTGGCATATGAAATGAGCAACCTCAGCATTATCAATATATAAATGTGACAGCCAACAGATATTACTGAAAGGGATTAACAGGCTGGTCTGATTTTGGGCAGCACAACCTGCTAGTTAAGCCCTGTTTTTACCTATGCAACCAAATTCCACCCAAACTCAGCCAATCTAACATCCTTTATACTTCCCTGTGTGCATGAGAAACACTGCTAATTGTTTGTATTGTGTAGCCGAGGCATAGGACTGTGCTGCTGGAACAAAACCCATCATCTGGGACTGTGTTGACTGAGCCCTCCTGAGTGCTGAAAATTTGGTGGCCAGCAAAACAAACACACATTGATGTTTTCGCTTCTTTTCAACTAGAGCATCCGTCTCTGGAGTGATTTATTAGTGAAAAAATACCATTACACAGGCTGTGAAACAAACTGTAGTGATATCAGGGCTGGTTTACAAAGGATAAATAAAACAGTAGTGGAATAAGAGTGCAAAAAGGGGCACCGTTTGATACTGTGTCATTGCCTCGATTTTGTGACAGGCTGGTAGGATTTTTCCAAAACGCCATGAGGGACAGTGACAGTCACAGGTATGATACTGGAAAATGGTCAGAACATTGAAATGAATCAAAAAATTACATATTAGGTTTCTAAATATCAGGGGACCAATTTCACAAAGTCCTGCCTGAGACACTTTCTGAGGTCTGGGTCAGTTTGATTAATTGTAATCTGTATTTCTGGACATAATACCTGCCTGTACATGAGCTCAGAGATGGTTTCATGGCTTTCCGTGAATAATGAAAATAATTAAACACAAAGAAGTGAAGGTTAACAGCAGAGGGTGAAAGCTATTTCATTTTTTAATAACTTCTTAAAAATGGAATTATATTCTTGCCTCGAATACACTCTATCTCATGCTCAGAGAACCGAGGTTTCTATAACAAAATCCGCTACCTTTCATGTGCTAAGATAACATATTTTAATGTGTGTTATAATAATAACCAGCATTCACCAGCGGGAGGGATTTTACTGTAGGATTTTTAGATGCAAAGCAAAGTCAAGCACAAGCCACACGGTGCCGCTATTGTGTCAAATAACAAACATTTCCTGCATTTTACTCGCCCAATAAATCCAGGGCAACAGGAAAAGCTGAGGTGATACCTAAAACTGCAGTTAGAAGACTTGAGGAATGATTTTGCATCCTGATAACTCTGCTTGAGGAAATTACGAGGTCTATCATGGAATACCCATTAAAACGAGGAGTGAAATTCAGCATGAACAGAATTACAGAAGGGAGTAAAACACAAACTCCAAACAACTCTTTCTTTCCACTCCCTCAGCACACAAAATCCTGATCTGATGTTTTGGCCTATGGTGCAATTAGTGTGCACCATATTTAGACATGCTCATAACATTTTGGAGTTGATCTCCCAGGATCCTGATGCTCCACCTCTTATAATATTATGCACAGACTTCTTACCTTAAAAACTGTCTCCTGCTTTCTGGCAGTCTTGTCCTTCTGTACCTGGATGTATATGAGGCTAAGTAGTTAATGGCTCTTTCCAAGAAAAACCAGTCTGAACCGACTGGATAAATCCACGATGAAATGGCCTTGGCAGAGATAAGCTCACCTAGATCAACAGAAATTATTTATTCGGTTAATTTGTAGCCAAAGTTGCAAGTACCTTGTTAAGGAAATTACAATGCTTTGCAGTTGCCTCTTGCAGTGACCCCAAAGGGATTAAATGCTTCCTCAACTGTAGACTCATTTTGTAATAGCTTGCAGTGATAATTTTCAAGAATAACACATTCTCCTAGTTTTCAGTATCTACCTTGTTGAGGAGGGTTTAATTCCTTCTCCATGAACTGCTGTAAAAACACAACAAACAGAAGCTTGTCCTACCTCAGCTTGCTTATTACCTAATTTATTTTTTTTTAATTCATTAAGTTCTGTTACTTACACTTCTCATCTTAGTTTTAAGAACTGTAACCTCCCTCCCATTCCTTTTACTGAGGTTCTGACATAGGAATGGAAACGAGTGCTCAACCCCTCCTCATGGAAATGCAAAACCAGTGTCAAAGCTAAATACAAAATTGCATTTCTACTAACTTTACTATAGGTAGGACACTGGCAATATTTATTTCCAAAACAGCTGCTAGGAACAAGTCACAGAGTGCCACAGAGAGGGATCAGTTAGGTTAAAATATACAAAAACCACCTATGTAGTATTTGGGATTAAAAAATTAAAGGGTGGCAAACACTAAAATAAGTATTGAAGCATGAACAGGTAAAACTACTTTAATCTTGCACTTATTGCTATATAAGTGTATAATTATTGTCTTTACAATCTTTCTACCTGTCCACAATTAAAAATAAATATCATTAAGACAGACTGTGCTTTGATTGTGTTCAGTATACTTCATTATTTCTGGTATCATTCTATAAAATTCTGTAAAACTACCCACCCCTCTAAAACTATTAAGTAAATGTTAGAGTACTACTTCTAATAATAAGAAATATAATAATAACCCATTAGATGTCTTATGTGCACACTATTTCAACAGTTAAAATTAATCAGAAATGGAAAGTCAGTGTGAGAAACATTATGTCACTGAACTAGAGTCCTCACTATACTGGCTCACAAGATCAAAACACCACTAAGAAAGGGAGGATTGTAGATTATTTATTAGGGGTTTTTTTAGTACATATGTTATGATATTCATTAGACTTATCATCCAGCCCTTTTTATCAGGGAGCAAGATTTCATAGCTCCCAGGCTCAATTAGGATTCAATGACTTTCAAGATTCTTTCATCGCCAACTATTTAATTGTCCAGTTTCTCAGCCAATATTAATTCACATCCAAAGAAAATGTCTGTGTGATGTCACTCTGCATCCATGCTAGGACACTGTAGTTATGATTAAACCTAAGATTAAAAGTACTTAAAACTTTATGTGGCCTCATGAAAACCCAACAAATACAAGAAATATTTGGAATCTCATTATACTGAAGAACTGCCAAGTAAAATGGCATATTACACCTGCAAAATTTGATTCCTCGATGGATTTACATCTGCCTGGCTGAAAAATGATAAGCACATTTTGAAATAATTATATCTGTACTGGTTATAAAATTTGAGTCATGGTGTGTTGTTCTGTTCTGACAAACTGGAAGTCCTGGAACAGATAATTATAACCAATGTTTGAGGCTCAATTTTGCCTGCTGACAAGCACTCCACTTAGCTCAAACCAAAGGAACATCACAGCATATCTTCCAAATCATATATTTTTCCTTACAAGGAAAAACTTCTAAAAGGAGACCTTGAATGCTGCATCTCACTCATGTCAGTTTAATTTGGTTTTTCAGAGCAAAGAAAGAAGTGACTACTAATCACTAACACTGCATTTTAAGTTCATCATCATCATTATCATAATCAATCCAGATTTGCTACTTCATCTGTTATTTTATTTGATCACTAATATTGCATTGACCAAATACTTATGCACTATCTTTAACACCCAACCATGACTTAAAAATCTGTAAGGCAGATTAAAAATCTGTAAAACTCTTCCAGTCCATACTTAATACTGTTTTCCCAAGATACTAGTTTTCTACTAGTTATCAGGAATACAGTAAAATAGGAGTGTAGTTCTTCATATTTTTCCCAAAACTGCACACAAAGGAGTAAGTTTTGTAGCATGTCTGAGAGACTAATAAATTAGATAAATCAGGGAAGAAAATACTTTTTAATGAGGAAGCTCTTATGGAGTTGCTTTTCCATGTAGGCTGACTCACCAAATTCCTACCCACACAGACCCACTGAAGTCAAAATTAGAGTTCTGCACTTCCTTTTAAACTTTCTGCTTGTTAACTTGTCCTTTGCAGGCAGTACTAACCCAGAGGTTATTAATTATCCTTCACTATTTAGGTATTGTTTCACCTTGTTCGGAACAACTGTTTGAAGATCTCTCAGGCACCAACTGACCACTTGCTGTGTGCACCATTAATTTCTGAAATACTGAAAATAGCTGTCTTCAACACTAATAGAAGGCATGGCAACGACCTTCTAATGAACTGCATCATTGAAAATGAGAATCTTAGCTGCATATATAAATAAAAAAGGCCACATTTTAGAGATTGGTATGAAAAGATCTGGACAAACCTGAGAAGTGAGAACTGAAAATGAAACAAACAGGAGAAAATAAGACAGAAAAGAAACCCACCTCCTCCCTCCCCAAAAAACCCCAACCCAACAAACAAACAAAAAAGAACAAACAGAAAAAAACCCAAAACATACACTGAAAACAAAAAACAAACACCAACATAAAGAAGTACTCAACCCGTTACATTTTCATGTGGACAGTAGATTTAGTGGTCTAGAATACAGAATTTGCAGTTTAAAACAGCATCTGAATCTGTGTTTGAGGATACAATCACAAATGGAAAGAAAAAGAAGAAGAAAGAGAAGAAAAAGGAAGAGGAAGAGGAAGAGGGAAAGAGAAGAAAGAAA
>JAWWLT010000303.1:0-15285 GCA_035040995.1 Premnoplex brunnescens
GTTATCCTTTCATATATTCATATATTTATATTTTTCCTAATTAAAGTTCTGTTTTCTAAATTTAAGGAGAGGGATTATTTTTTTTCTTGGCCAACATAGATATCTTAGTTCTCCCCTCGAACTAAGACAAGTGGGGATGCCCTTCAAGGTCACTCCTTGAGCCTGAGCCAAGGAGATTTGCCCCAGGTTGTTGGTCCGGTCTGGTGACATCAATCTCTGCTTAATAATTGGTCTTGCTGCAATAGAATTGCTTCAATAGTGCTTCAATTGCTTCCTAGTGCACTATATTCTAATAGTTGTTATAGCTTCTCTACTGTGAAGTGAATAATTAAGATCTTTTTACTTAGTCATTATCATAATAAATCCTATATATAGTTATATAAATATATCTGTTTGCCATCCAGACCCCTGGGATGTCATGATTAAAGTTCTGTGACTGCCTTTGCTCTCCCTGCTCTTTCACAGTCTAGAGAAACCTTGGATGTCACCATGGAAGCCCTGTCACTGCCCAGGACATCACAGCTCTTTAGCAGTGTAAAGACACCTCTGTTGTCAGCCTGGAGCCCCTGAGACTGCCTGTGAACTCATGACTCTTTAGCAGAGTGAAGACCCCTGTGACTGCCTATGACAAATCAACTCCTTGGCAGACAACCATCATGATTTCCTGTTGCTATGGTCAGTTTCCATGGCAACTATCACCAGGACATGTTGGTTATGTAGGTCGCAGCTCCACGGAGATGCATTACTGGAGTGCCTGCCATAGGAATGAGCTGAGTCCTGTAGCCAGGCTCTATTGCCATGGTAACAATGTGAAACAGGGCAAGGATTTAAAAAGTTAATTTAGAAAGAGACTCAGCACCTTGCCCTAAGAAATAGGATGTTTTAAACTGAGAAAAGAGGTTCCCAAAGATTAACTGACCAAAGGAATGCCTCCCATTGTGTTGCAAGAGAGATAACATAGAGAGTGGGCATCCAGAGAGATAAGAAGGTGCCGAGTCAGGATGAGTCAGGAAGTTTTCTTTGCAAGCCTGGACATGTAGAGAAAAGGTGAAAAGTTCAATTGAGGAAGAGGAGAGAAAATGACCCCTTTGAGGCTGAAGAAACAGGAACGACCACCAAAAAACCTCCCCAAAAGATGACTTCACCCCAGGATCTGGCCAAACCCCGCCTACTATGAATATTATAATTAGCTACCTAGACCTTATGAATATGTATGTAAAATGTTGTACTCCCTTCCCGAAAAACTGTATAAAAACCCTAACTTTGTGCTGGAACTTTAGAGCTATTTTGTCTGGTGCGCATCGGGAGCTCTCCAACGTTGTATACAATAAATACCTTTGCTGCTTAAAGATAAAATTCTGTCTTTGAGCAGATTTTTCATGCTATTTTGGCATCACGTGTATGGTCCCATTCCTCTAGCCAATTACCACAGCAACCATCAATGGACCTTTCCTAAGTGTGGTGCCATGACAGCCGAGGTTTGGACCAGTTGTGATGCTTGGTTGCCATGGAAACCTGCATTAAGGCCCATTGCTGTGGGCTTGTGCCATGGAATTCAGGGTCTGTGACATTGCCATGGCAACCATCAACCAAATGCATAGCTGGTGCACAATGCCAGACACAGAGATGGTTTGCCAAGGACTGTTTCCATGGCAACCAGTGCTTGGGTCAGTTGTCCAGGCAATTGTTATGGAAACCCATTGCCAGGGACTGCTGCCATGGACACTTGCACCAAGACACGTTGCTAAGCCTGGTTATCATGGCAGCCATCAAAGGGACCCAATGCTATGGCAGTTGCCATGACAACCTGTATAGAGGCCCATTGCTGCAGTCATTTTCCATGGAAACCATCATGTGCTGGTTTGACCCTGGATAACACCTGATGTCCAGCAAAACAGCTTTAAGGTCTTTCTTCCTTGCCCCCAGTTTTCGCCTTCCAGAGGGGATTAAAAAAAAAACCAGCCAGGAATTTACAACTAGAGACAACAACCAAAAGAGCAGCTTTCATTAATACCACTGGCAAAGCAGAACTTAGAATGATGCTTAAAATTTATTACTAGCAAACTAAGAATTAAAAATAAGAAGTAAAAACAGATTAGAAACACCTTTCCACCACCACCCCTCGGTCTGTCCATGCCCCCCTCCTTCCCCTGATGGTGCAGGGGACAGGGAATGGAAGGTTTGCAGTCAGTTGTTGGATCAGGCATTCGCAGATGTAAGTCCAAGACTTTAGCAGCAGTTCTTCCAAATGTGCCATCTCAAGGGCTTTCCTGTGGGCTGCAAAGGGGACAGCTTGCTTCACCAAGTCATCACCACAGTCACAAGGGAATCACAACTGAGTCCTTCCCCTGTGTCCCATGGTGCCCACCCCATGAGAGAGATCCTCTGCGCTCTCGTGGGTCATTCCATGGGGGGCAGTCTCTTATGAAAAGCTGGCTGTACCTGCTTAAACGTGGGGTTTTCCTTCCATGGGTCTCGACTGCAAATCTTTTGCAGGACTCTGCTCCATCCTGGGGACCTCCCAGGAGGCAACAGCTTTTTTCATGCATCCCCCAGCTCCAGCAGGGACGTCTTTGCACCCCAATGGATCCCATGGGCTTCGAGGGGACAGCTCATAATCACCATGATCATCACCATGGTAATCAGGGAAATATGGCTTTAAGTCCTTTCCCTGATTCGTGGCATCCCGACCCCTTCTTCTCCTTCTGCACTGACCTTGATGTCTGCGTTGTGATGTTGTCAATCCATGGCTGCAGTTTTCCCACTGCACAGCAACTCCTCCATTCTTAAATATGTTTTCACGCAGGGGTGTAACTTAATAATTCAGAAGCAGGAAGTTTTCCTCAGAGCTGGCCCTCATTGGCTCTGCTCTATAGGATAGGAGAAACTTCTAGCAGCTTCTAACAGAAGTCACCCTTCTTTTTATCAAAAAACCTAACTAGAGAAGCCCACACCATATCAATAAACCCATTGCCAGGGACCTTGTCAAGGATGCTTGCACAAGTCATCTGTCATGGAAACCACCCCACAATCCTACTGAATGTCGGTTGCCATGGCAACCATCTCACTGCCTCATTGCCAGGGCTGGTTCCGCAGCACTGACCCCGTGGGCCCCTGGTGCTGGGGGATCAGCATCAGGCTGATTTGAGCTCAGGGGCAGTTAATTTCTTTCTTGGGGCCTTCTCTGGGAGTGTACTTGGGTTTGGGCTGGGAACAGGGTGGAGAATTCTCTTCCTCCCAAGAGCCAAGGCCTTTCCTTCCCAGCAAACGGGCAGGGAGGCACCAGGAGCTGGGACAGGACACAACCAGGAGAGGAGACTCCGACTCACATCAAGATGTCCCAGACCATGTGGCATCACAGTCACTGGGGAAAGGAGGGGGAGAAGCAGGAAGGGAGGGTTGCTGGGAGTGATGGCATTTGTGTCCCCAAGTCACCATTCCCTGGGATGGAGCCCTGCTCACCTGGGGATGCTGAACAGCTGCCCTGGGGTTGCCGAACACCCACCTGCCTGTGGGAAGCAGGGAAGGAATTCCTGGTTTTGCTTCCCTGTATAGCTTTTTTATTTCCTTCATGAGGGAAACTGTCTGTGCCTCAGTCCAAGGGTTTCGTCCCTTTTGCTCCCCAGATTCTACAGCAACCTGTGGTGGGCTATTGCCATGGCAACCAGCACTGGGACTATCAGTCCCTTTGCAGGGAATCTTGCCATGGCAACCAGAACTGTTTCTTGTGGCCTAGGGCTGTTGCCACAGTACCCATCCCTCCATTGCCAGGGATTGTTGCCATGGACACCTGCACTGAGACCAGTGGCCAGGGCTGACTGCCATGGCAGCCACCATACAGTTCTGTTGCTATGGTTGGTTTACATGGAAACCATCTGATTACCTGTGGCTATAGCAGTTGCTATGGCAACATTCCCACCAGCCAGTTGCTGAGGTCAGAAACAATCACACTCCAGTCACTGGAGTTGGGTTACCAAGGCAACGTTCATTGAGGCCAGCGGCTATAGCTGGTTGCCATGGCAATCATAGTTAAAACCCATTACTGGGAACTGTTTCCATGGACACATGAGCTGAAACCCTCTGATATGATCAGATGGCATGGCAACCATCAGAAACACCTGTTGTTTGGAAACTGTTTTCATGGACACTTACTGAGAGAACCATTGTTATGGCAATGGTGTTCATAGCAACCAACAAATGACCAGTCATAATGGTGGGTTGCCATGGTAACCTCCTCCAACACTGTTTGCTGGAGACTTTTCTTATGGAGATCTGCACTGAGATCCATTATGGGGTGGTTGCCATGGCAACCAGCACATGGAACTGAGCCTTGTGTTGGGTGGCATGGCAACCTGCATGGAATCTCTTGCCACAGATTGGTTGCCATGGCAACCATCATAAAGTCCCCCCCAGTTACCAAATCCTGGTGCCATCACTGTTTCCTGTTCCCTGTGTTGCTATGTTTGGTTGCTATGGCAGCCATCCTCAAACCCTTTGCTACTGACCGTTGCCATGGGCAACACACTGAAACATCCTTAAAGAGGCCACAGTGGGAAAGGTGATGAAATATCAATATTTTCAAGGATAACTTCAGGAACTAATGAATGCCACAGGCATTGTGTCTATGGCTCTTCCCCTTGGAGCACGGTACCATGGTGATTCCGAACTTTTGAGGTCACTCCAGCTGGAGGCAGGAGAAGACTGCCTGGGCCCTGCTTTCAGGGCACTCTTTCCCTCTGCAGACATTGGACAGATGTTTGTTAGGAATGCACAAGGTTGTATCACCCCAGTCACCAATAAAGATCCATAGGACTAAAAAGGAACACTCTGAAGGTAAAGCCACCACAATCCAGTTGACATCAGGAATGGATCATAGGTAGAGACAATAAAGGAATTGTATCATGACGTGTCACAGACCATCAAATTCTAGACAAAATTCTACCCATTTAGACCAGTTGGATGAGTTTCCTGTACTTAACCCCCTGTACTGGGTGGGTGTGGCCAGGTTTTGGCAGCGGAACAGCGGGGTTCAGATGGTGCTTCTGTGAGCAGCTGCCAGAAGCTTCTCCCATGTCCGGCAGAGCCAAGGCCAGCTGGCTCCACAATGGGTTTCCTGCTGCTGGCAGGAACAGTGTCAGTGGTGACATCCCAGGTATGCACGGGCTGCCAGAGGACAGTGAGGTCATAGACAGTCACAGGGGCTCCGTTGGGATGTTCCAAAGGTCTCCAGGCTGCTAAAGAGCTGTGATGTGACACACACTCACCGGATTTCCTGTGACTGGCACAGTGGGAGCTTCAGACAAAATTTATTAGAGAAGATCCCGTTGAGTCATGAAGTGCAGAAAGGACCCCCAAGACCCCCCAGAGACCTGCAAACCTCCCCAGGACCCCCTGACTTTCTAAATTCCTTCTCAGAGAAGAGGGTTGGTGTGGTTGGATCCAATCTTAGTCCAAGACTTGGTCAATGTGTAAAGGATTATACAGGTGAGATTGAACCTTTATACAGCTTTGTCCTGCAGGGCCAAGGATGGCAAACCAGATATATTTATACAAATATATACAATTTATTATGGTAATGATTAGACAAAAAGATAATAATCAGAATTATTTACTACACAGTATAGGAGCTGTAGCAACTATTATTATACAGTGTACTAGGAAGCAATACTGAAGCAATTCTATTAAAGCAATTGTGTTAAAGCAAAATCAATTATTAAGCAGAGATGTCACTCACTCAGACCAATGACTGTGGGCAAATCTCTTTGGCTCAGCTTTGAGGAGTGACCTTGAGGGGCATCCCCACTCCAGGGAAGAACCTCCACACACACGGCCAAGAAGGGATATGTCAGAAGACCCTGCCCTTAAACTTTGGGACTGGGTTTTTATAGTAGACAGTGTTGCACTGTCACGCAGGTGTGACCAGGCTGTGCCAGTTCAGCAGCTGGAGAAGTTCTCAGTGGTGTCACTTGTTTGTTCTTTTATCCAGGTATTTTACAAGGTCTGCCACATCTTCCCCTCCCTCTCAGGATGTTTCACTTTGGCATTGATGACTCAGGCTGCTTTCAGCTTTGTTCAGCCCAAAAGCAGCGTGACCCCCCTTCTTCATTTCCCAGTGGGGGCTTTGCAAACAGGGTCTTGTTGGAGTTGTTTTACCCCATTCCAGGCAGACCACCCTGCTCCAAGACTCCCCCCACACCCCAGCCTTCTCTTCCACCCCTTTTTGCCCATTCCCGCAATTCCCAGCTCCTCCCACAGCTCGTTTTGGGGGTGTCCCCGACCCCGCTCTGCTCGGTTTCAGGGTCTCAGGCCCTTTCCGCTCAGTTTGGGTGTCCCAAGCCCCCCTTTTCCCTCCTCTCCCACCCTTTTCCCATTGCCCTCCAATCGTCAGCCCCCCCGCACTAGGCTGGGGGTTTCCACGCCCCTTTTACCCCCTCCCGGCCTCCTTCTCCTTTCCCACGGTCCTCCCAAACTTCATCACCTTCTGCGCTTGATTTCGGGGGTCCCAGTCGCCTGCCGCCTCAGTTTGGGGGTTACCAGTCCCCTCTTCCCCCTTTTCGGGCTCTGCTGGGGGAGTGGCCTCTGTGGGCAGGGGGATTTGGGGGCTCTTCTGGGTCCGCTCTAGGCCCCCTCAAGCCACCCCAGGGACACGCCCGGCCCGCCTAAAGCAGCAGCGCCTTCAGCTCCCGGCGCCGCTGAGTCAGCCGGGACCGAGACCCGGAGGGGCCCGGCAGTGTTTGGGGGCCCCTCCGAAGGAACGCGGCCCTGCCCGGAGCCAGCCGCTCCCGCCGCGCCGCAGCCAATGGGGAGACAGAGACTGGTGATGGACAGAGAAGCGAGCCAATGGCCCACCTACAAGTAAAAGGCCCACCTATGCGCCTCTTTAACCAATGGAAAATGAGAAAAACGATGACAGACAGCGATAAGAGCCAATTGAAGGGTAAGGACCCGCCCCCAGCTCGCTGATTGGTGGTGGCAGCGGGCGGAGCCGGAAGTGGGGTGGCCTTGCGGGCTGGGGCGGAGCGAGAGCCGGCGGGCGGTGAGAGGGGCGCGCTGGGTCTGATTTGGGGGGCTGGGGGAGGTCCTGGGGTGGGACGGGTTGGTTTGGGCCGTCTGGAGGGTCTTTGGACTGCTTTGGGGCAGCTGCGGGGTGTCCCTGGGCGGCTCCCGGAGCTGGTTTCGGGAGGCTGTGAGGGGTCCGTGGGCTGGTTTGAGGGAGCCGGGGGGGGCTCTGTGCTTGTTTAGGGGGTCTCTGGGAGTTCCCGAAGGGGAGGGGGGGCTGGGGGGCGTCCCTGGTCTGGTTTAGTTGGGCTGGAAGGGTCTCTAGGGTGGTTTGGGGTGTCCCTGGGTGGGGCGCTGGCTGTCCCTGGGCTTTTTTTAGGGGTGCTGGGAGAGTCCCTGGGTGGATTTAGGGGGAGGGGTCTCAGGGCGGGTTTGGGGATGATAAGGGGTTCTCTCAGGGGTCCTTGGGACGGGGGGGCCTGGTTTAGGGAGGGTCCATGTGGGGGCTTAGGGGAGATTCGGAGGGTCCCTTGTGTGGTTTGGGGAGTCCGTGGGGTGGTTTAGGGAGGCTGGGGAGGCATCTCTGGACTAGTGTGGGGTGGTCCTGGGGTGAGAGAGGCTGGTTTAGGGAGGCTGAGTCTGGATCCTTGGGCTGGTTGCAGAATCTGGGGGAGTCCCGTGATTGGTTTAGTAGGGGCTGGGGTATCCCTGAGAGGTTACCTGGGATGGTTTGGGGGATCTGGGGGAGGGGTCCTGGGGTGATTTTGGGGTTTTGTGGAAGCTTTGGGACCCCCCTTTTTGGGAGGGCTGTCTTGGGGGTCCCACCCCAGCATCCTCTTTGCCTCCCCCTCTCCTCCCATGAGTTCCCTTTTTGCCATGATACCCCTGGATTCAGGGCTTCTCTGGGATTCTCCTAGTCTGCCCCTCACCCTGGGTGCATCCAGGGGGTCCCCCAATCTCACATGTGCCCTTCAAAATCCCACAGCCCCCCCGGATCCATGGATTCCCTGCTCTTCCTCTCTGCCCGCCGGCTCGTCGCCCACCGCCCGCTTCCTGCTGTGCCTGCCCAGCTCTATCCCATCCTCTTCCAAGCTGCATTCCTGGATGGGAGACCCCTGGTCCTGCAGGACTTGGTGGCTCAATGGCCATTCCCAGTCCTCAACTTCCAGCAGATCGTGGGGCGTCGTGAGCTTTTCCGAGATCATCCCTCCAAGCTCTGCATCCAATCCGTTATCCTGGCCATGGTGGAGCAGCTCCGGCGGGATCTGGAGGAACCAGGTTGTGATTCCAGGTGAATCTTGGGAATTCTGGGATACACAGAACTCACTTCTGTGGGTTTTCCCTGCTTGTTCATTCCCATTTTTCCCATTTTCTGGCCCAGCCCATGCCACCTGCGTGTGCTGGACGTGACGGGGCTCCAGGATGATGCTGCCGGCCGCGCTCCGGATGGGATGAGTGTCTGGTCGGGCACCGTGGCCTTGGCCAAGGCTTGTGTGGAGGTCTCCAAACACCAGCGGGAATTCCAGAAACGTGGATCCAGGAGCCACAAGGGCCATTCTGGCACTGCAGTAGCTCCACGATCTGTTGATGTCCATGCCGACCTCTTCGTCAATGGGACATCCTATGGGATCCTGTGGGACGCACTCCAGGCTGGGAATGCCGGCCCGTTGCGCCTCAAGTGCCGGGAATTCCAAGCCGAGGAGCTCTGCCTGGCTGGAATTGTGAGTCTGCTGAAATCCCTGGATCCCTCTGGCGTGCGGAGGGTGGATCTTCGCTTCAACAACCTCGGACTGGGGGGTCTCTCCTTGGTTTTGCCACATCTCTCCCGATTCCCAAATCTCCGGAGCCTCCGACTTCCCTACAGTAATATCGATGTGCGGCGGCTGACGCCAGAGTCAGTGCAGGGAATCCGGTGCCTGGCCAGGGAGCTGGGAAAGCTGCAGAGCCTCAGGGAGCTCAACTTGGGATCCTCCAGGCTGTCCGGGAATTTGAGGCACATTCTCTGGTAAGTTCCTGCTGGAGCAGATTCCCAGCTGGGCTCTTCCCGCACTTTGGGAAAATTCACAAAGGTTAGACTTGGTGGTCTTGGACATCTTTTTCAACCTTAGTGACCCCATAATTCCATGATTTCATGACTCCATGATCACATAATTCCTTGACTCCAGGATTCTCAAAGGCTGAACTTGAGCATCTTGAGAGTCTTTTACAATCTTAATGCCTCCCAGAATTTCCTGATTCCCTGTTTCCATAGGACAGGGAGCGCTGCATCCCATAGTTCCACCAGTGCTGGGTGTTCCTGGCTGGCTCCATGACTCCATAATCCCATCATCCCGTGATTCCATAACTCTGTCATCCCATGACCCTTTAACCCCATAAATCCATGATGCAATGAATCTATGATGCCACGACCCCATAATTCCATCATCCCATGACTCTATGATTCCACAATTCCAAGGCTCCATGATCCAATGACTCCCCAATCCCATAATCTCATGGTTCTCAAAGGTTGAACTTGATGGTCTTGGAGCTCTTTACCAACCTCAGCAAAGTCCTAATTCCATACTTCCATGATCATGGAGGGAATCACAGGTCTCATTCTCTGTGGTTTCTCCAGGGGTTTGGGAACCATCCCAACATTTTGAGGTTTAATGGAAGGTTTGATCCATTGGCGGATCCCTCCTGGCTCTGTGGTGTCACCACAGGGGTCACATCTCCTTTTCCATCCTGGCAGCAAACTTGAGGCTCCTTTGGAAAGCTTGGAACTGGCCTTCTGCTCTCTCCTTCCCTCCGACTTTGCCTTCCTCTCCCAAAGCTTCCATGCTCTGGCCCTGAAAAGGCTGGATCTGAGCGGCCATGACTTCTCCCAAACCCTTCTCCAACCCCTTCAGCATCTCCTGGAGGAAACTTCGGCTTCGTTGCTCCACCTGGATCTCATGGAATGTCATCTGACGGACTCCCACCTGGCCACCCTGCTGGTGTCACTCCAGCGCTGTTCCCTCCTTCGCTCCCTCGGACTCTTCGGCAATTCCTTTTCCATGGCGGGACTCAAGGATTTATTATGGAAAACCGTGGTCCTGCCAGATCTGCGACTGGTCGTGTATCCGATCCCTGTGGATTGCTACAAGCCAGGGCTGGATCCCGGGTGGATTTTGGAGGAGCAGCTGGACAGGGAATGTTTGGGAGCAGTGAGCGCCGAGCTGGGCCGGATGCTGGAGAGCTCCGGGAGAGCCGACATGATCTGGACGTCCAACCCTTATGGGCACGGAGCCCTGGATTACTTCTCCTTGTAGCTCAGGAAAAGCTTGCAGCCTTCAGCCTGGAGAAGTGCTGCAGCCTCAGCGCCTCCTTCCTCCCCAGATTTGTGTGTTCCGCCTCATCCCAGTGATTTTCTGCCTCATTTCAGTGGGTTTTGCCTCATCCTGGTGGTTTTCGCCTCATCCTGGTGTTTTTCCACCTAATTTTGATGGTTTTGCACCTCATCCCATTGTTTTTGCACCTCATCCCATTGTTTTTGCACCTCATCCCACTGCTTTTCCCCTCATCCTACTGTTTTTCCACCTCACTTCAGTGTTTTCCTCCTCATCTCAGTACTTTTCCACCTCATCCTGGTGTTTTTCCGTCTCATTTGGATGTTTTTCTGCCTTATCCTGGGACTTTTCCCCTCATCCCAGTGTTTCTTCTACCTTATCCCAGTGTTTTTCTCCTTGACCTAGTGTTCTTCCACTTCGTCCCAGTGCTTTTCCACCTCGTTTTTGTGTTTTGCTGCCTCATCTCGGTGCTTTTTCACATAATTTTGGTGGGTTTTCACCTCATCCAAGTGTTTTTCCACCTTATTTTGTTGGGTTTCCACTTCTCATGGTCTGTATCCACCTCATCCCACTGTTTTTCCACCTCATCTCAGGGTTTTTCCACCTCAGCCCAGCACCTTTCCACCTCATTTCAGTGGTTTTCCTTATCTAAGTGCATTTTGACCTCATTTTGGTGCTTTTCTCCTTATCCCAGTGGTTTTTTGCCTCATTCTGATGTTTTTCCACCTCATACCGGTGTTTTCTGGTAACTTTTGTTACCCCCTTGTCAGCAGCTTCAGCTGGGACAGACCTGGTACCACTAGAAAGTCCTGAAACTCCGCTAATTAACAGCGGACATTAATTAATTACTAATTAATAAACCACTCGTCTGGTGATGAAATTCCCACCAAATCCCCCCTAAATCCACTCTCTTGTATCCTGAATCCCAGCACCACACACCGAGGAATCGGCATGGTGGGTTCTGCTCTTTTTTTGGGTGTTTTAATGGAAAAAAGGGCATCCCAGTTGCCATGGAAATGCCCATCCCAGTGCCGGGATGGGCTCCCGCCCAATTTTAGGGCATCCCCTGGAGCCAGGGAGGTCTCTGATTTCACTGTATCCCATTGCCATAGGAGTGATGGGAGTGGTTGGGGGTCTTCAACTCCACCATATCCCAGTGCAGTGGGAATGACTGAAAATGGCTGGGGGTAGAGCTGCCTGTTTTCTGGGAACTCCAGCCCAGGGCCCCCTGCAGCACCCCCAAACCAGCCCAAGAACCCCTCAAGTACCCCTGAACCAGCCCAGGGGCCTCCCAAGTACCCTGGAACCATGCCAGGGACTCCTCCGGCCCCCACAAAACCATCCCACCCTAAACTAGCCCCCCATCCCAAGGATCCCGCAGCCCCTCTAAAACAGCCCAGGCACCATCACCTCCCCCAGGCCACCCTAGGGAACCCTCAGCCCCTTCTAAACCAGGCCAGGGATCCCCCAAACCACCCTCAGGTGGTATGTGTCTGTCACACCCAGGTGCCACCCAGCTGTTGTCCCAAGTGTGTGTCTGTCACACCCGTATGTGATCCAGATGTTGTCCAGGTGTATGTCACACCCAGATGCCATCTTGGTGTTGTGCAGGTGTGTGTCACACACAGGTGCCTCCCAGGTGTTGTTACCCCTCACTGACAATTCCCCCCCAGTCTGTTCCTTCACCTACATGGGCCCAGGTGGGGATGGGCCAGGTGTCCCCACCCACACAGGTGTGCACACACACCTGCACACAGGTGTTGCTCAGCACGTGTTTATTGGTGTTCCCATCATCACGTGGCCTCTGTGGGTGACTGAGGGGAGGGCTCTCATGTCCCCGAGGTGTGCAGATACACCTCCCTCCCCAAATGCCACAGGTGTCACCTGCTCACAGCCCACAGTTATACACCCGCTCCTTCGTGGTCCTGCGGAACTCGGGGGGCACCGAGGGGGTCTGGGGCGGTTCCTCAGTGGCTTCAAAGTGGTCGACCCGGAAGGCCCAGCGCCCCGGGACCCCCAGGTTGCTGCGATGGCTGAGGGTCTGCACGGCAGGTGTGCGGGACCCTGGCACATTGTAGTAGTGCACATCGTCCCCACTGTTAAACCCAGCCTGGAGGACAGGTAGGGGGGACACAGAGGTGGGGGACAGAGCAGGGTAGGTGGTGAGGGGGGCAGTTCTGCCTCAGTTCCCTTGGTTGTACCCAAAAAGAGCTTGATTTCACCCCAAATCCACTCGTCCACCCAACATTCTGTTAATTCCACTTAAAATCCCCCTTAATTTCACCCAAGATCCCCTTAATTTCACCTAAAATCCCCGATTTCACCCCAAATCCCCTTATTTCCACCCTAAAACTCCTTACACACCCCCATCCTGATCCCAAAGGCCCCTTGTAGGCTGGTGTCCCCTGTCCCTGGGAGTGTCCCTGTGTCCCTACCTGTGCGGGAATGCCCCCTAGCCCGGTGTGGGGGTCCCCCAGGTTGGCAATGCCGGTTGTCCACTGCAGATCCCCGTAGTTGAGCAGGACAAAGCAGGTGACACCATCAGAGGCCAGCACAGCCTGGAAGGTGTTCACCTGGGGGAGGACATTGTCACTGTGTCACCACCATGGGACATTGTCACTGCATCACTGGGTCGTCATGTCACCCTGGCACTGCCACCTCCAGCTGTTCCCCCAGCCCTGTGTCCCCCAGAAAGTTGGGAACAACATGGCTGGAGACACCATGTCTGGAGACACCAGGGTTGGTGCCACCAGGGTTGGGAGCACCATGGCTGGGAACACCAGGGTTGGGGACATCATGGCTCGTGCCACCACACTTGAAGGCCAAGACCCTCAAGCCCCCTCCCCTCCTCATCCCCTGTGTCCCACCTTCTTTGAGGCAGCCCCGAAATAGGGCACAGAGTCCCAGGTGGCCACGAAGGCCCAGGTGGGTCGTGGTAGGGGATCCCCCGGGGGGACGGTGGGTGCCAGGTCCTGTGCCAGGCGCTCCAGTAGCAGGGGGTCCCGGCTCTGGCGGTACCAGACGTCCCCTCCCAGCCGCGTGTCCACGTCAGCCCAGTATGGGGCCACAAAGGGGCGGTGGCCAGGCAGCGGGAAGGGCTGAGGGGTGAACTCAGGGACCCTTGTCCCAAAGGACACCACCCCATTGTTGTTCACCTGGGGACAAAGGGCACCCATGGGACACCTGAGGGGCACCCACCAGTGACCCCCCTCAGTGGTCCCAGTTACCGTGTCACCAGTCATAAGGATCACAACCATCATGACACCTGTCATGATGACCCCAAACCAAGTGTCACCCCAGAACTTCCCTGGATGAAGATGGGACCTTCCATTATGGGACTGGGACCTCTCAGTATGGGTCAAGGACCTCCTAGTGTGGTACTGGAACCTTCCAGTGTCACATTGGTACCTCCCTGGATGGGTGTGGGACCCCCAGTGTCACCCTTAAACCTCCCAGGATGGGCCTGGGACCCCAAAACCACCCCTGGGCCCCATGGGTGTCCCCAATGTCCCTAGGAGTCCCCACTCACCCACGTGGTTGAGAGGGAGGAGGTGCCACCAACTCTGGTGGCCCCCATCCCACTTGCCACCCTCCCACTGGCCTTAACTCCCCCCACTGTCACCCCCCACGTCCCCACAGTCACGTGACCCACATAGCAGGAGCGGTGGCCTCTCCCGAAGAAGGAGAAGTTTTCCCACAGGAAGATCTCAGGGCTCGTCCCGTCGTCCTCATGGGGGGTGGGCTCGTCCCCCACTCCTGGCCCGAAGGGGTATAGGACCCGCCCTGGGGACACACAGCAGTCAAGGACCCCCAGTACTGCCCAGGGCCACCACCCAGTATGAGCTGGGACATTCCAGGATGGGCCTGGAACCCCCAGTATGGGACAGGGACCCCCAGTTGTCAGCCCAGAACCTCCCAGTATGGGCCTGGCACCTCCCCAGTCTGAGCCTGGGATTCCAAACTTACCCAGGGGTCCCATAGAGATCCCCAATGTCCCCAGGGGTCCCCACTGCTCTGCGAGGCCGAGGAGGAGGAGAAGGACAGGGGGGACCTTCATCTGTCTGGGCTTGGGGGAACAGGGGGGATCCCCCATCAGCCATGTCCCCAGTGTCCCCATGTCCCTACATCCCCCATGTTGCCATGTCCCTCCATGTCCTCGTGTCCCCATGTCCCCTCACGTCCCCATGTCCCCCATGTCCCTCCATGTCCCCAGTGTCCCCATGTCCCTACATCCCCCATGTTGCCATGTCCCTCCATGTCCTCATGTCCCCATGTCGCCTCACGTCCCCATGTCCCCCATGTCCCTCCATGTCCCCAAGATCCTTATGTCCCCCATGTCCCCACATCCCCCATGTTGCCATGTCCCTCTGTGTCCTCATGTCCTCCCAGGTCCCCATGTCCCCCCACATCCCCATGTCCCCCACATCCCCCCCATGTACCCATGCCCCCTGTGTCCCCAGTGTCCCATGCGTCCCCCCAGTGTCCCCACTCACCGCACTCTCATGGTCCCAGTCTGTCCCAGTGCTGTGACTGGAGTGCCTTTATCCCCAGGGAGGGGACAGGGTTGGGGACAGGCTGGGGTGGGGGTGGTGGTGACATGAGACACCCCCCCGGTGGCACCTCCCAGGGCCCCAGGCAGTTCCGTCTATGCCCAGACCGCAACTGGGGGTGACTGGGATGGACTGGGATGGAGTGTGGGGGGGCACTGGGGGGTACTGGGAGGCACTGGAATGCTGAGTGCAGGACACTGGAGGGGATTGGGATGCATTAGGAGGCACCACTGGGGGTTACTGGGACATACTGAGGGACACTGGGAATGCTGAGGTGGGGGGGACACTGAGTGGGATTGGGATGCACTGAGAGGTACTGGGGGATACTGGGACAAACTGGGAGGGATTTGGGAACACTGAGGGGGGGGATAGTGGGGGAGGGCTGAAATGCACTGAGAGGGACTGGGGACAGTGGGGGCACCCTGGGA
>JAWWLT010000304.1:0-15211 GCA_035040995.1 Premnoplex brunnescens
GAATAGAGGGGGGTAGAATACATAGCTTTGATCACCCCCACACAGTGATAACTGGTCCTACCTGCTAAACTAGGACATACGTTTCCCTTCAAATAAAATTACATACACTGTTAATGGTTCTTCATTCCTTTTTATACTAAATGTCTCCATTTTGCTTCTCAAAATGGTCCTATTATTTGAGAAGCTTCCCTCATTTTGAAGTATTGAAAATAAAAAATCCAAGCAGTGCTAAGCACCCTGTGGTTTCTCCCCTTTCATGGGACTGTAAAACTGATAGGATCAAGCATCACTTTTGCACACCACCACTGCAGAAAAATCCTTTGTGAATGCTTTATTCAGCTTCATGTGTGAAAAGATGGGACCTGAATGATCACTTTGATAGACAGCCAAAGCAAACTGTTCTTATGGACATTTGGAGGTGGGGAGCATGGAATGGGGAAATAGCTGCCCTAGTGTGGGTTCTCCATGGACTGGAGTCCCTTTGAGAGTATCTGCTCTACCACGGAGCACTTCCTACTCCTCTGTTGTTTCCCCCAATTCCCTCCTGCTCTCACTTTCCTCATTCTCTCTGCATTCCCACCTACTGTCTCCATCATTTTCTGCCCTTTATAAAATATGTTTTCACAGAGCTGCCACCAGCTTCACTCCTGGGTTCATCTTTGGCTAGTGGCCCGTATTCCCTGTGACACTTAGGGTAGGGGGAGAAGGCAGAGGAGTTGGGAAGACTGAAGTTGAGCTTGGGGATGGGAGTGAGGGAGAGGTCTTTAAGGGTTTTTTTGGTCTTTGTTTCTCACCACCAACTCCATTTTAATTGTCAATAAATTAAACTTAATTTTCCTCAAGCCAAGTCTGTTTTGCCCCTGACAGTAATCACAGAATGGGTCAGGTTGGAAGGGACCACAGTGGGTCATCTGGTCCCTCCTCCCTGCTCAAGCAGAGTCATCCCAGAGCACATATGGCACAGGATTGTGTCCAGACGGTTCTGGAATATCTCCAGTGAGACAGACTCCACACCCTCTCTGGGCAACCTGTTCAGTGCTTGGTCACTGCACAGGAAAGAAATTCTTCCTCATGGTCAGGTGGAACTTTCTGGGCATCAGTTCCTGCCCGTTCCTCTGTCCTAATGCTTGGCACCACCAGCCTGGCTCCAGCCTCTGACACCTCCCTGCAGATACTGGTAGACATTGATGAAGTCCCCTCTCAGCTCTCTCTTCTCGAGGCTGAACAGCCCCAGCTCCCTCAGCCTTTCCTCATAAGAGAGATGCTCCAGTCCCTTCACCATCTTTGCAGCCTCTGCTGGACCTGCTCCAGGAGCTCCATGTCTCTTGTCCTGAGGAGCCCAGAAGTGGACACAGCACCCCAGATGTGCCTCACCAGGGCTGAGTAGACAGGTAGGATCACCTCCCTCGACCTGCTGGCAAGGCCTCTTCCTAATGCACCCCAGGATCCCATTGGTCTTCAGGGCACAGTGCTGGCTCAGGGGCAGCTTGTTGTCCACCAGGACCCCCAGGTCCTTCTCTGAAGAGCTGCTTTCCAGCAGGTCGACCCCCGGCCTGTACTGGTGCATGGGGTTGTTCCTCACCAGGTGCAGGACCTTGCATTTGCCCTTGTTGACTTTAAGACAGTTCCTCTCTGCCCATCTCCCCAACTTGTCATGGTCCTTCTGAAGGGCTGAACAGCCCTCTGGGGTATTGGCCACTCCTCCCAGCTCTGTGTCGTCAGTGAACTTGCTGAGGAGGCATCTACGCCTTCAGCCAAGTCATTGATGAACAAGCTAAACAATACTAGACCCAGTATAGAACCCTGGGGACACCACTAGTGACAGGCCTCCAACTAGACCCTGTGCCACTGATCACAACCCTCTGGGATCTGCCATTCAGCCAGTTCTCAATCCACCTCACTGTCCACTCATCCAGTCCACACTTCCTGAGTTTGCCTATGAGGATGTTGTGAGAGACAGCGTCAAAAGCCTTGCTGAAGTCCAGATAGACACTATCCACTGCTCTTCCCTCATCCACACAGGTAGTTGTTTCATTGTAGGAGGCAATCAGCTTGGTCAAGCATGATTTACCTTTAGTGAATCCATGCTGACTGTTCCTGATCACCTCCATGAGGATAGAAATGGCCTCCAGAACGAGGTGCTTCATCACTTTTCCAGGGATTGAGATGAGGCTGACTGGCCAGTAGTTCCCTGGGTCTTCCTTCTTGCCCTTTTTGAAGATCAAGGTTGCATTTGCTTTCTTCCAGTCCTCAGGCACCTCTCCTGATTGTCACCACCTTTCAAAGAATATTGTGAGTGGCCTTGCTATAGTGTCTGCCATCTCTCTCAGCACTTGTGAATGCCCATGGACTTGTGGATGTCAAGTTTTCCTAGGAGTTCTCTAACCCAATCCTCCTTGACCAAAGGAAAGTCTTCCTTCCATCATTCCTTTTCCCTGGTCTCCTGGGTCAGAGATTCCTGAGGGCTTGTGGGGGTTGAGGGGCCCCTGCACAAGAAATGGGTGAGGAGGTAGATCAGTTTGAAAACTTCTCTTTGCTCAAGAAACTTGTCATGGCTAAAAGAAACATAGGTTGAGAGAATGTGTGAGAGCAACCACTCTTTGTCTTTCCCTCAGAGCTGTTTTTCAGCTAAGCTACACAAGAGTAATGCTTATCTGAAAAGAAGCATTCCTTCTCTCACAAGTGGAGGAAGGGAAGAGAAGGAGGGAAAGGGAACGGCTCAGAAGGCAGCACAGCACATGTCTAAAGCCCTTCAATATGTATAGCCTCAAAGACCAGCGGCCTGTGTGTGTGTTTTTGCCACCCAGCTGTGAGTTCTGGCAGCTGTGTAGTGTTCCTGAAATAAACTTCCTTTCTTGCTTGAAAATCCAGGGCTTAGCCTTCTGATTACCTGCATGAACACTGGAGCTTCCATGGCTGGTCTTGTCAGTGCACACTGATGCAAAGACGGTGTTCAGCAACTCTGATTTCTCTGCCTCCTCTGTCACTGGGGTCTCCCCTCCATTTAGTAATGGACCCACATTATCCTTAGTTTTCCTTTTGTTATTGATGTATTTGAAGAAGCCCTTCTTGCTGTCCTTGACATCCTTGGCCAGATTTAGTTCCAGATGGGCCTTGGCCTTCCTCGTCTCATTTCTACTTACTCTGACAACCTCTCTATATTCATTCCAAGAGGCCAGACCCTGGTTCCATCTCCTACATATTTCCTGCTTATGCTTGAGTAATGGCAGGAGTTCTTTATTCATCCACACAGGTCTCTTGCTCCCTCTGCTCAATTTCTTGCTCATCGTGATGCACTGTTCTTGAGCCTGGAGGAAGTGGTGCTTGAATATCGACCATCTTTCTTGCACCCCTCTACCTTGCAGAGTCTGTTCCCATGGGATTCTTCCAAGAAGATCCCTGAAGAGGATAAAGTTAGCTGTCCATGGTTGTAACCTTGCTCTCTGCCCTGCTTCCTCCTTGCCTGATAATAGACTCCACAATGTCATGGTCACTGCAGCCAAGGCTGCTCCCAACCTTCACATTTCCTACAAGGCCTTAGTATGAGGCTGAGCAGCACACCCTTCCTTGTGGGATACTCCACTATCTGTGTCAGGAAGTTATAATCAATGCTTTCCAGGAATCTCCTGGACTGTTTGTGCATTGCTGTGTTGCTTCTCCAGCAGATGTCAGGGTGGTTGAAGTCCCCCACAAGAGCCAGGGCCTATAACTGTGAGGCTGCTTCAAGTTGCCTGTAGGAGGTCTCATCCACTTCCTCCTCCTGATCAGGTGGCCTGTAGCAAACACCCACAGCAATGCCACCCTTACTAGTCTGCTCTTTTATCCTAACCCAGAAGCTCTCGACTCGCTCGTCATCCACCTCAAGACAGAGCTCCATACATTCCAAGTGTTGCCTCACATAGAGGGCAACTCCACCACCGCGCCTTCCTGGTCTGTCTTTCCTAAATAGGGTGTAGCCCTTCAGGACAACATTACAGCCATGTGAGCTATCCCACCATGTCTCTGTAATCGCAATGAGACCAAAGCCCTGTGACTGCACACAGATCTCTAGTTCCTCCTGTTTCTTCCTCATACTGTGTGTGTTGCTGTACAGACACTTTATAGAAGTATTTGAGTGTGTCAACATCCAAGTGAGTTTGCAAGGGGATGCCCCATAGTCCTGTTTTGTGGTTATGTCTTTGGCTGCTTGTGCTTGCTTGAGGTATCCCCTCTTTAGCCTCCTTTTGCTACTTGGGTGCTCACTATAGTTCTCCCCTTCTCACACCTTATCTCTGTTGAGCCTGGCTATGGGTTGGTTCCAGTTGGCATACTGGGCCCTCTATTCTTCTCAAAAGGGAGTCACCAATGACTACTACCTTTCTTTTTTTTTTTCTTAACTGAGCAGGTCGTGATGTGGAAGGTAGGCTGCCTTGCCCTGGGTGGCCCTTCCAACTCAGATGGACCTTCATCCACTTCCTCATTTCCCTGGTCCTCACATTCCCGGGCCTCGTACCTAAGGGAGGTGAGGGAGGTTGGGAGGGGGTTCACCTGCCACCCCAAGCAGAAACCCATTTCCATTCCTCTCCATTTCTAATGTCCCCTCCTTCTGCCTGGTGTTGAGAGGGTAGGTGTTCCATTGCTTCTTGTGAAGTGGATGGCAGGTGCATTTGTCTAAGGCGTGGTAGAGCACGGCTCCACCAGTCAATCTCCTCCTCAGAGTCCCTAATACTTCTTAGTCTTTCTATTTCATCTCAACTCTGCTACCAGGCTGAGCAGATTGTCCACCTGATTGCACCTCACACAGCTGTTGTCTCTGCTGCCCTCTGACCCCAGTACTAGGCTGTGGCACTCCCTGCAGCCCGAGTTCTGGACAGCTGCATGCTTTTTTGAGTGCTCTGTATGGATTGCCACATCCTTTGTGGTATCTTCAGCTCCAGAGCACATCTGCCCATGCAGTTTGCCTCTGAGTCTTTGCTGATATGCTGCCTGCCCATGGAAGTTGTGAATGAATTCCTCATTTTGCTTTGCTTGTGTGTGTGGCTTTTGCTTTCCCTATTAAATTGTCTTTATCCCAACCCACAAGTTTTCTCACTTTTGCCCTGCCAACTCTCTTTCCTCATCTCACTGGTGGGAGAGGGAGTGAGCAGCTATGTGGGACTTAGCTGCCTACTGAGGTTAACCCACAATACTCCTCTTGTCCTGTTTGAGGAGGGGGAGTGAAAGAGTGACTGGGCAGGCCTCTTCTTGCCAGCCAAGATCAATTTGCAACTCAGTGGTTTATCAGCAAATAGCAAGCTACCCTAAATATAGCAGTGTGTTAGTACCACATTTCTAGAACTGACAGCTGTGTTGCTATGATTCAACAAGTTACCTATTAAATTTAATCAAAGAAGGCCACATGCTTGGCACTTACATTTTCTCACTCATGCAGAGAAACTCTTTAAGATGCCAATAAGCCAATTATGTACCTGAGCCCAGAGGGGGCACAAATTAGCCAGTTAATATTTAGAAATTATTAAAGATAGGGGGATAAGGGAACTTACTCCCTTACAACTGGGAATAATCAGTTCAGGTTTTTATTGGAGAGAGGAGAGACACAAATAGAAGGAAAATCTTCCCAGCCTGATGCACTCAGACAGGTGGGGAATAGTGCTTGGATCTCTTAGGATCTTCACTGTGGTCACTGGGAGATATTCAACATCTTAGATATCAGTTAAACTGTAGAAAGATTCTCAAGTAGCAATAAGGAGCAATTAAGTGAGATAAGAATACCAAGCCAACATAAGTTTACAATGTTAATTTTTAAAATGCAGTCAATTTTTTTGGTACTTTTGACAGTAATTTTGTCAATGTTTTGGGGGGGGCCAAAATGTCATTTAGTCAACAAAATGTGAACACATTTTTAGTGAGAATCAAGCAGCTCAGCTCCTGATAGTTCTTTTCAATGACTTCCCCTTCCCACAAACTGACAAAAAACCCCCCTCTGTAAACATGCCTCAGTTCTAGAATTTTGCTACTCTTACAGCAACACAGCTGAGAACTACAGAAATCCAAAGCAGATATAAGTCTGTGGAAAGCTTTCTAATGACTTCTCCAAGTATGGATCAGGTCTGCACTCAGAAGGTTCCACATAAATACCAAAGCAGCCTAAACTTAAGCAGTAAGTATGACAAGCTTCTATTTTTACCTTGTTAAATGCAAACTGGAATGCACTGACTTGTGTTATTAGAATATGCATGACATGCCACTTTGTCCAAGTTGCCAGAGCAATCTTACGCTTTGGAAGCTCCTGTGTCTTAGAGTATCTGAATCACAGAGCCTAAATGCTGTTTCATAACTTAAAAAAAAATCCTCACAATATATAAAAATGCTTTTTGCAGATAATCATACTCTACATTGAATAGTCAGTGAATTTTGGTCAATCTCAGCAGCTTTAGAAACTCACAGGCTTGAATTTCTGAAAAAATACAGAACTTGAGAGAAATTGAAGTCCAGCACTGGAACCTTCTCCACATTTTGGAAGGAAAAAATGCAGATTGGCTATTCAGAGTGGACATGCAAATAAACTAGATACAGCATTTGCAAGAAGTACATTGTTACAAATTAAATCCCTTTGGATGTTACCTTGTGCTCATCTCGAAGATGAGTGTCCAGCTCCTCTGTGTATTTGGTCTCATAGTAGCAGAGTTGACATTTGTAAGGTTTAAGTTCATTGTGCTTCTCTATGTGTTGCTGCAAACTCTCATCACTGGAGCAGGTAAAGGTACACTTATCACAGCGGAAAACAACTCCCTGCAAGTATTTTGACAGTTTGGAACGGCAAACTTCAATAGGAACAACCCGCTCTTCTGTGGGGAGACGGGAATGTTTATTAAGTTTTAAGAAATAAAAAACATCAGGCAATATGTCAGCAAATTGTAACATACCACCCACAGAAGAAACAGGATCTACTATTTGTGTATGCAATCCATCTACTGAGCTAAAACTGGACCAACAAAAAAAATACATGAAAATTCCCTTTCTATACAGAGTTAATCCTACATGACTACAAATGCAGGTGTCCTTGCAAATGTAACCATTTATCAGGTGAACAGGATGGGAAGATGAGATTTAGGGCAGATAAGATTGTTGGAGCAGATTTGTGAGACAGAATAGCAGAGCCTAGGAATATAAAAGCAGATAGAAATCAGTCAGACCAAGCTCTATTCTAGTTCAACACATGACAGATCCAGTAAAAGGTGCTAGAACTGTAATAAACAGGGAGCATATAGGGTGATTCTCAATACATCACCCTCCCTGCTTCTGATGATCAGAGCTGGTATTATCACCATCACATTTAATGCTACTCACTGTACAGCAGTATCTTCTCCTGAAGGTGGTTCTGCAGAGATCAGCCAGGGGCAGAAATTTTCAATACACACTCAGCTTTTTAATAGCTAAGATTCAAAATCCACACGTAATTTCATGCTTCCCACAATTCTGATTATGCTACAAGCATGTATTGAAAATGCTCTCACTGAGCTATTAAACTCTTTACTTCCTTCCTCTTATGCAAAACACACACTTTTAATAGGACAGCACAATTCAATTCAGTCTTTCTATATAGAGTCAGAATCCTGATGTGTGCAACATTCATCCACTGTGGTTCTGTGCTTTCAGCAGAGGGTCACCAGAAGATCTTCACTACAGCTTTTGTTACTCAACCATCCTTTTGAAGTAGAACACTGAAATTTAGTACTATTATTCCTTATGGACTGCAGATTAAAGGAAGAGTTTGATCTTCCTCGTGAAGATCACCATTAATGATATCTTAAAACAAACAAACAAGTAAAAATAATCCCAGGCCTGATTCTTAGAGGGTAAACATAAAGGGTAGGGGACTTGTGTGCATTGACACATCTCTTATAATTTCTATAGGGAGGCAAGAGCTACAGAATTCCTCCATTTGTCTTTGGCCAATGCATAATTCCCACTGCTCATGAGCCTAATTTTCCACAGCCCATCTAATATTACACTTGTCTCAGTTTGTTCTCCTCCTTGTGCTCCCCTTTTTTTGAACATGGAAGTTTTCCTACCTCAGAACATTCTCTTTGTGCACTGTAAAAGTGGAAATTTCCCCCAAAGCTATATCTGAGTGACACACTGAAAACTTGTGGTTCCTTTCCAGCTAAAGAAGTTGTTGCAAAAAAATTCTGAGTTGTGTCAAGTGGGAAAAGTGATGGGGATACACATGTTCTAAGAGATAACAGGAGTTAAAGCTGTGATTTCGAACACGTAACAAGAATATTTTAAAAGGTATTAACAGCTCTGTGCAATTGAATACACTGAAATAAGGTAACTTGTTTTTAAAAGTGAAAAAAAGTTCAAACAAAAAGTTTTTAAAAGAGAAACTCTATTTATTTAAAACATTTGAAAATTAGATTTTTCTCTAGCATGTGACACATATTTTAAAAAACACTAGAGCAGGAGTTGATATAAAAGGTTTTATGCACCACTTACATCATTGCAGGAGTGGGGAAAGAGACTCACTTTTGAGAAGAAGGGCGTCCCTTTCTGGTGGAACAAATTGTGGCAGGGTGGGGAACCCGTTGGCCATTGTTCATTGCCTCAGGGGTTTGCCACATGGGCCAAGCTCGGTGAGCATTTTGCATGTAAATCACCCTCTTTTTGTACACTGCTATTATTAATATTGTTGCTGTTACTGTTTGTTTTCTTATCTCGTTGCTGGTTCCACTAAATTGTTCTTATCTCAACCCGCAATCTCTGCCTTTTGTCTCCCACCAGAAGGGGAGAGGGGAGCAGTTTGTGGTTTTCTTTTTAGTGGGAATACTAAATTGGGGAATACCATTCCTAAACCACAACACCTGTGGTTTAACTTTCTGTTCTGATATTGGATCTTATCATTGCTGCAAAATTGCCTATTGATCTGGATTCTTGGCAGAACCTGGCCGTCATCTCTGAGTCTGCCCTGCTTGCCTTGCTCTGGTACTTGTGGGGCTGGGCCCCAGCCAGCAAGACTCCACCCCTACTGTCCATGTTATCCTTCTCTTCTCCCTGGACCTTGGGGAGCAGCTGGTCCTTGCTGCTCGACAACACTGACTTAAATGTATGTGTATTATTGTCAATGAGCTTTATCTAAACAATTAACTTAAAAATTGCAAAGTGATTTGAATTTAAAACACAATTGATGCTCTAACAATATTTGACCACTTTAATAGCTGTCTCTCATCACATACTCCACTCCCTCTATATTTGGCTACTCGTTTATATACTTATTGTATCTGAGCAACTGGCAAAACTGCAACAAATATGAGTCCTATCCAAAAATTGTGAAACTTAGCTTTGGCTTCTGTACACAAATTTTATTAAAGTTCAGCAGTGCCCACAAAGTCTACCATGTATGCACTGCAAAAAGATGACATGCTGTGGAACAGTTTAGCAAAAGGACTAAGGGCACCTCTGTCCCATCCCTCCCCAGCATCATCTCTGAAGAAATTTATTAATTTCTTTAGACTGAAACATTTGGATTATTTGTAATACAGATCTGAGATTAAATAGAAAAGCAATTAATGCACTAAATATTTATAGCATGTAAAGTCAAAGCAGGCATACGTTTTGCTTACAACATGAAAAAAGTGCACATTTGACACTATAAAAACCTTATATATAAAAATTTACTCTTTCAGAGAAACAGATGACAATTCTATGAAATGGAAGGAAAAAACAATTATTTATACCAAGAAAAAAAAGTAAAATAATTACTAGAAAACAAATGTATTGAGAAATATAAACAAATATCCCTAATATTGACCTTGGTGTGTTGTGTTCAGTGCTGGAAAAATATCAAGGCATTCCATGATGGGAAAATTTGTACAAAAGGATAATAAAAACTAATTGCACTGCCTGGTCTAAATGAAAGGCCAACAGCTCTGCTGGGCAGGGAGCAGGAGTTCTGTCTCCAATATGGAAATTTCAAGAGCTCACAAGATTTGCCTGTTATGAAGGTCAAGAGAAACTCAAGAGCCAAATCTCTTGTCAGTGTTTGCCTGTAAAGTAGCTACTGACTTTGTAATTTCTATTCTCACTCCCTGCCTCAGCCCACAAAATATGAATTGTGCTTGATCAACTGGACTGCCTTCTATTATGAAATAACTTGCTCAGTGGATGAGAGGAGAACTGTGAACATCATCTACTTTGATTTTTAGCACGACCATTGACATGGTCTCTAACAACACCCTTGTTGACAAGTTGGCAAAATTTGGGCTGTAAAGATGGACCACAAGATGTCTGAAGTGAGACAGTAACTACCATCTTTTGAGGTAAGAAAAATCAGACTGGCATCTAGTCATGAGTGCAGTTCCTCAGAGGTTGATTCTGGGTCCATATCTTTATAAATGATCTGTATGACAGTATTGAATACACCCTCACCAAGCTTGCAGATAACACCAAACTGGGGGAAAGTAGATACACCAGAAGAGAGAGCAACCTTACAGAGACCTTGACTGGTTGGAAGACTGGAACAAGAAGAATTAATTGAGGTTTAACAAAGAAATGTCAAGTCCTGCACCTAGAACAGAACAATCCCAAGCAGCAGTACAGGCTGGGGTCTACTAGCTGGAGTGGAACTCTGCTGTAAAGTCCTTGAGGATCCTGATGGGCAGCAAGCTGAATATGAAACAGCAGTGTGCCCTTGTAACAATGAAGGCAAACCAATCCCTAAAAGGCAGTCATAGAGAAGATGGAGGTACTGCATAAGGATATATGGTGACAGGACAAGAGCCAATGGGCACAAGTTGCTTCAGGGGCAATTCCATCTGGATATAGGGAAATTATTCACCATGAAAGCAATTAAAACATTGGAATAGGTTATCCAGAAAAGAAGTGGAATATCCCTTGGTGGAAATATTCAAGTCTTGGCTTGACAGGGCCCTGGATAACCTAATCTAAGATCCTGCTTCCAACAAATGGTTGGACAAGATGTTCTCCAGAAGTCTCTTCCAATGTAGACTTTTCTATGATTCTATGAATCAGAGTTCAATCACTCTGAAGAACTGATCAAGTAGAGTAGGTGACACATGATAGAAGGCTCTCAGTGGCAAACTGGCAACATCCTGCTGGCCATAACACTTAATAATGTTGTAGCTCAGTAAGAATCAACTTCTGTAGCTATTCACTAAGAGACAAATAGTCTTCATTTCAACTGCATGCTGCCAAATCAGGGCCAAATCACCATTTTGAAAGCTATAATGTAAGTTAGAGATCTAAAACTTTTTTTGCTTTGCCGGAGGGATTTTTGCATAGGAGAAAAGACAATACAGAAAATGGATCAAAACTTTCAATCTTCTGCCTTTATACAATATATATTTTTATACAATATACTTTTTATTTATATATATTTTATGTGTATATTATATATACATTATATAATTATTTTTATTTATACATTTTATACAATATATACTTTTATACAATATACTGCTTCCTCCACCTGGAGAACAAATGTGCTTAGACCACAGCTTCAGATTGTCCTTATTTTATAAATCCAAATGGCTTCAAGTAAGGAAGGCTATCTGAGACTGTGCAACATCCCTCAGTTCTGTCCGCACAGCAGCACCTTCTTTCTGTGCGCATTAACCCCATCAAAATCCTCTGCATTAGCTGCCACAATTAGATACAATAGGTTTTAGTCTGGATATATACATCAGAAAGAAAAAATTTAAGAATGGATCTTAATTCCTTTACAGTCTTGGTGCATCATGACTGATAAAAATCCCTGCCCTTCCCTTGGGGGTCTATAAAACTCTTTAAAGGCTAAATTTTCATTTACATTAAGCCCTTTATTTTGTTTTACCTCCCTCAACATCCCTTCCTATTACAGATTTCTTTCAGCAGCACAAAGGCTCAAGGGTGTTTTGTGCAATTGAAGCTATAGCTATACAAAAAAACAGGTCTGGTGTCACATATTCAGGGGGTAACCACTCCTACATCCTACCATTTGGTTAGAAACAGCTCTGTAAAGCTAGCACAGCTGCCTTGAACCCATGAAGTGCTACTCCACCATTGCATCTCAGCATTGTTTACTTTTGCTGGAAGTTTGCCTAACTAGGTCCAGCAAGATCTCCCTCTCTGTTTATTTGCATTTGAACTGTCAGACCTTCTCCCCTTTATCTTGGGCACAACCATGAACCAGAGAACACTATCTCACAAGATGTACCTAAGCCAGTATTTGGAGTCCCAGGGTTTCTGTTCCCGGCCCCCCACCCTGCCTTCCAAACCCACCTTTACTCCTGAGGAGTAATCCTGGAGCATACCCTAAATCTGGACAAAATACAACATTATGATACCCTCAAGGATAAGCTTGCACCTAAGTAAAAGCATCTCTTGAACCCTTACACTTAGTAAGACAGCTTTGTTATATCCTTTTGTTATATCCTTTTTGGGTCCTTGAACAGTCCTTAGCAATTTTCTCAAATGCTCCTTCAAAATAGCCTTTACAGAAGAAAGAAGTTTGAATTATATGCATCTACTACACTACTAAATAACCAGCATTGAAAAGTGGCTTGCTACAACAGATTATGACAGTGGTTGCAACATCAGAAGATCCTCCAAGAAAAAGATGGCATGTGAAATATGTTTGCTCATCAGCAATACAATACTCAAAAACTCTGCCAAAACTGCAAGCAGGCAGAATACTATCCCGACACACAGGTTTGAATTTTGACAGTCAACAGACCTACAAGCTTTAAGTGTGATAACTGTGGGCAGGTGTACTGGGTTTGGTTGGGATACAGTTAATTTTCTTCATAGTAGCCCATATGGTGGTGTGTTTTGGATTTGTGCTGGAAACAGTGCTGATAACATAGGGATGTTTTTGTTAGTGCTGAGCAGGGCTTGCACAGCATCAAGGCCTTTTCTGCTTCTCACACAGCCCCACCAGCAAGTAGGCTGAGGGTGCACTAGAAGTTGGAAGGGGACACAGCTCAGACAGCTGACCCCAACTGGCCAAAGGGATATTCCATATCATATGATGTCATGGCCAGCAATAAAGGCTTTGGGAATAAGAAGGAAGGGGGGGATGTTTCAAGTGATGGCATTTGTCTTCCCAAGTATCCATTGCGCAAGATGGGAGTCCTGCTCTTCTGGAGATGGCTGAACACCTGCCTGCCCATGGGTGCAATGAATGAATTCCTTGTTTTGTGTGCATGGTTTTTGCTTTTCCTATTAAACTGTCTTTATCTCAACCCATGAGGTTTCTCACTTTTACCCTTCTGTTTCTTCCCCCCAACCCACTGAAGGGGGAGTGAGCAAGCAGCTGTGTGGGGCTTAGCTTCCCACTGGTGTTAATCCAGAACAGCAGGAATCTCAGCCGAGAGCACCAAAAAAGATGTCTCTTCTGAGCTTGTCTTTTGTTAACAGAATAGGAATCTCTAATCCTACTTTTAGCTCTATTAAAAGAAAAAAAGGGGGGGGGGGGAATAAACATCCTAATTTTTCTCTTGTTCCTATGAACAGATGAGGAAGGTGGTATGAAGAGAAAAATTTCAAGCAAGGAGTCAAGGAATATTTTAAAGCCCCTAGAGTTAATGGATACATCCTACCACAGTGTTTATGATAGTAAGCACTTTAGAAACACATACATAGGAACAACTTTGGCCTAGGTCCAAACTGTAAATTAGTCTAAGTAGGTACTTGACGACTGTTGACCTCTCTAGAGAAAAAGCATAAAAAGAATTTTAAATCTGGCCTACTTCTACACTGGAAAACTGTATTTCACAGAAAATAAGTAAGATGTACTAGTGCCTGATCTATTCACATATCTGACCTCACATACAGAGAAAAAAACTTAATGGATCAATCTGAAAGAGTGGTGTTCTGTTCAGTATTCTCTTTGTTGGATATAGATATATACAGGGACATCTTTACCTCTGTGCAGAACTATATGATCAATCATGTTACGTTTGTATTTGGTGTGATATAGGCAAAGAGGACAACGAAGGTCTTTGGGTCCTTCCTCAGGAACTGTCGAATGTCCAGCTTCCACGTGCATAGTAAAAACAGATCTGTGAAATGGGAGTGAGACATGGAAGCAGTCAGAAGAGGTGTGTATGGAACACTGAAGTGTCACAACTCTATTACAGAAGTGTTGTATAAAATGATATAGATAGCACTCGTAAAGCCACATGGCATTTCACCAGGACTATTCACGTGAGCATAGGTATTTGCAGGCTCATATCCCTAAGTAACTGAACACGCATTCTGCACAAGATATTCTTTTGCAGTGATTGCTCTATAGTCACATTGCTACAGTTAAGATGGCAAAAGTATTTCCAACTTTTGTACTCATTATTTGCTTGCCTTTGGCAAAGAGAGGCATTTTAGCAAATTGAGTTAAATCGTTTCAACTGTCCTAGACTTTGAAGGGTAAAAATTATTTCTGATGGCAAAAAAAAATAAAAATAATCCTCACAATGTCTCTCTTTGTAGGATAATTACAGATTGATTTAAGGTAATTTTGTTTAATCCCAGTAGAAGAAAAGGCTAGTCTTGTATGAGATCTCTAATGTCCAGCATATAGATACATACCAAATACAATGGGTGAGCAACTGGCCAAAGAGTCAGGCTCAAAGAGTTGTAGCAAATAGAGTAACATCTGGCTGTTGGTCAGTCACTAATGGAGTTCCCCAGGGCTCAATTTTAGGGCCAGTACTCCTCAGTGTTTTTATCAATGACCTGGCATAGGAGTTGAGTACACACTAAGTTTGCCAATGATACTAAATTAGGAGTAGCTGTTGCTTCCCTCAAGGGTAGGGAGACCTTAGAGAGAGATCTTGATAGGTTAAAGGGCTGGGCAATCACCAACTGTATGAAATGTAACAAGGACAAATGCTAGATACTGCACCTGGGACAGTGTAATCCTGCACGTATGTATAGACTGGAATGCAGCCCTGCAGAAAGGAACCTGAGGGTTTTGGTCAACAGTAAGCTCAATATGAGTCAATAATGTGCCCTGGCAGCCAAAAGGGCCAACTGTATTCTGGGGTGCATCAGGCATGGTATAAATAACTGGTCAAAAGAAGTGATTACCCCATAAACTCAGCATTGGTGTAGCCTCACATTGAGTACTGTGTACAGTTTTGGGATCCACAATATAAGAACATGTGGTGGTTTAGTTTTCTTGGTTTTGGTTTAGGCCTTCCTTGGTTACCAGGTGATAACTAAGGAAGTATTCCAC
>JAWWLT010000305.1:0-15187 GCA_035040995.1 Premnoplex brunnescens
TCCTCCCCAGTCCAGCAAGGGGATCCACCCAATCAAGCACGTGGATCATCCCCAGCACAGCACAGAAGTCCCCCCAGTATCCCCCCAGTCCAGCAAGGGGATCCCCCCAGTACAGCACGGGGATCATCCCCAGTCCAGCACGGGGATCCCCTGGAGCAGCACAGGGATCCCCACCAGTATCCCCCCAGTACAGCACTGGGATCCTTCCATGCCCTGCACCCCGCCCCAGCAGCCTCCCCCCCCCGGGATGCGTGTCCCGTGCTCCGTGTTCCCAAGGCCCTCGGGCACAGCCGGTGTCCGGATCCTCGTCATCCTCACCCGCCGCTGCTCCGGCATTAATTGTGCCCGTGAGTCACTCCGGTCACGGCCGCTGCCCCCGCAGAACACGCCGGGTGGCGGCAGGACCGATCCAGCCAGAGGTGCTGGGAGCTCGGGCACGGATCCGCTGGGATGCCGGGAACAGGGATCCAGAGGGATGCCCGGCCGAGGGGCTGCATCCCCTGCCAGCCTCCCCCAGCCCTGCTGCAGCTCCGGGCCCACCGGCAGCACCGGGCTGTGACCCCCGGCAAGTTTGGAGCCGCCAAGAACTGCGGAGTTTCTTGGGCTCGGAGCAAGGATGGGGCTGGCCGGTGCTCGGAGGGGTAAACCCCGCTCTGGGCTGCTCCCAGAGAGGGAAATACCTCCAGAGGGGCTGGATCCGAGCGCTTCCAGCGGCGTTTCCCAAACCAGCGACAGTGCTGCGAGCACGGCACTGGCACCCCATCCCTGGGCATCCCCCAGGCGGGCTGGAAATGGGGCACCCCATCTCCGCACCCCGCTTTCCCCTCGCCCAAGGGATGCTTTGAGGGAAGGGAAGGGAATTGTCTCGGAGCCGCTTCGCTCCTGTTTGGGCGGCCTAGATTTGTCCTCCCCCGTGCTCAGCGGCTCCGCTCCCGGCAATTCCCGGCTGCTCCCGGCTCCGGTCCTGGCTGACGTCAGCCCAAAAAACTCGTGGCCGTGGGATGGGGGGCCCTCCCGGGGCTGGACAGCGTGGGGCAGGGGTCCCTTCCAGTGTCGCCACATCCCCCGACGTGTCCCATCACCCACCGAGGACCGCGGCGCCTGCGGGGGCATCGCCCCGGCCCTGCCTCAGTTTCCCCCGCTGGGACCGGCGGGATCCGCGCGGCTCGGGATTAATGATTTGAAGATGGGGAATACAGATGGCTTTTTGAGGAATTCCAGCTTCCTGGAACAAAGGGAAGGCCGAATCAACTCCCCGGCAGACGGATGGACGCTGCATCCCAGATGTCGGGGTGACGGGACTGGCATCACCCAAGGTTTTATCCCCGCCCTTGTCCCCCTGGGATCTGAGCTCCCACTTGTGATGTTTGGGGTTTGGGGTTTTTTTTTCCCCTCTTTTTGTGCTGGGAAGTGATTTGAAGCAATAGAGAAAGTGTTGGTTTTCCAAGTGGGGAGTGAAGTGTCGGAGGGGCAGGGAACAAAGCTCCCCCGGCAGCCCCGGCATGCGCTTTGTTCCGGAGTCAAAAGCGGCATCGAGCCCCGATGGCGCTAATTTGAATATTAAAAGTGAGTCGGATTCAGTTTAGTTCTTGCACTAAATAATTACCCGCTCTAATTACATAATTAGCACAGTTGACGCCTTTTGTAGCCTCGAAGTTTCCCAGGTCGCCGCTGCCTTTTCCATTGGAAAACTCCTTAAGGGGCTGCTGGAGGGAGCTGAGATGATTTTGGGGAGGTTTTCCCGGTGCCCCGAGCCCGTGGGGAGGAGCAGCCAGGTGGGTTTGTCTACTGGGAGGGAGCCAAGATGATTTTGGGGGGGCTTTTCCCAGTGTCTCGCCGTCTGGAGTCACATGGGGAGTGAGGGGATTCATTTCAGGATTCCAGCCAGATGGGTTTATCCACTGGAAAGGAGCTGGGATGATTTTGGAGGGTTTTCCTGGTGCCCTGAGGCTGCACTGAGGGTCATCCAGGAAGGTTTGTCCATTGGAAAGGAGATGGCTTGATTTGGGGAGGGTCTTCTTGGTGGCCTGAGGCCATGGTGAGGGTCAGCCAGGTGAGTTTATTGATTTCAAGGGAACTGAGGTGGTTTTTTGGGGGCTTTTCCCAGTGTCCCAAGGCCATGGTGATGGTCATCCAGGCAGGTTTGTCCACTGGAAAGGGTCTGGGATGATTTTTGGGGGTGTTTTCCCAGTGCCCCAAGGCCATGATGAGGATAATCCATGCAAATTTATTGATTTTAAGGAATTGAGATGATTTTGTGGGGGCTTTCCTGGTTCCCCAAGACTGCAAGGAGGGTCATCCAGCCAGGTTTGTCCACTGGAAAGGATCTGGGCTGATTTTTGGGGGTGTTTTCCCAGTGCCCCAAGGCCACGATGAGGATCATCCAGGCAAATTTATTGATTTTAAGGAATTGAGATGATTTGTGGGGAGGGGGGGGACACTTTCCTGGTGCCCCAAGACTGCAGTAAGGGTCACCCAGGGAGGTTTGTCCACTGGAAAGGATCTGGGGTGATTTTTGGGGGTCTTTTCCCAGTGCTCCAAGGCCATGATGAGGATAATCCAGGCAAATTTATTGATTTTAAGGAATTGAGATGATTTTCAGGGCGGAGGGGGGGACTTTCCTGGTGCCCCAAGACTGCAATGAGGGTCACCCAGGTGGGTTTGTCCACTGGAAAGGATCTGGGCTGATTTGGGATGGGGCTTTCCTTGTTCCCCAAGACTGCAGTGAGGGTCATCCGGGCAGGTTTGTCCACTGGAAAGGATCTGGGATGATTTGGGATGGGGCTTTCCTGGTTCCCCAAGACTGCAGTGAGGGTCATCCGGGCAGGTTTGTCCACTGGAAAGGGTCTGGGCTGATTTTTGGGGGGATTTTCCCCGTTCCCCGAGGCCACAGAGGGCGACATCCATGCGGATTCCGGCGGAGCTGGATCCCGGCGCGGAGCAGCCGGAGATGAAGTTGTCACCCGCCGCTTTGATTAGTTATCGCTCCTCCGCTGGCACAAGTTTTTATCAGGAGCACGTTCCCAAGCGCAGCGGGGATGTTCGGGATGAATTAATTCCGCTCGCAGCGCCGTGGGAATCCCTGCCTGCCTCGCCTCTGGAGCCGTGTAGGGATCGAGGAGATTCGTGTCAGGATTCCCAGGCAGGGCCGAGCTGCTGCCGGACACCGCCTTTATCCGCTTGAATTTATCCCAGATTCCCTGCTCCCAATCCCTTTCCCCCGCCCCTGTTTGCTGCTGGGGTGGGATGTGTGATCCCTGTCCTGCTGCATCCCTCAGCGATCCCTGGGAATTGGGGATGGGGGATGGGGGGGATTGGATGTTGGGAATTCCATTTGGGGATGTCACTCCCTGCAGGAGAGGAGATCAGCAGATGGTTTTGGGGATGGCTGGTGTGCTGGTTGTCTGGAACTCTGGGAATTCAACCCAGGGATGAATCCATGTGCATGACCCCCCTTCCATGCTCCAAGGGGCTTTGGGAAGGGGGAACATCCCTCTATCCCGGCTGAGGGATGTGCCCTCCTCTGGGAACTCAGGGATAGCAGTGCCTGAGGGGTCTTGGACTCAGCACTGCCCCAGCCCCGTAGGAAATAGTTGAAATTCCTTGAAATTCCTGGCATGTCTGGTGGGCAGGCCGGGAGCTGCTGACATGGGACATCGCTCCCTGCCCCTACATGTCCCCAAGGACTGGAGCCCAGGGGTCTTCCCAGCTTCCCAACAGCCCCGGGCAGCGCTGGCAGCAGGATCTGGAGGAAAATGTAGGAAATGGCTGTTTCCATGGAATCCGAGTGCGGCCGGAGGGGAAGGGCAGTGACCGAGGGCAGTGGGAAGGGGGTGTTGGAGGATCTCAGAGTTAGGGGGGGCTCAGGGACCCCCGTTGTATTTGGGATGGGGGAGGGGGGTCACTCCTTCCTGGGTCCTCACCTGCTCCCGATTTTTCCCGCAGATCCAACCGGGACTGCCAGATCGACCAGCACCACCGCAACCAATGCCAGTACTGCCGCCTGAAGAAGTGCTTCCGTGTGGGAATGAGGAAGGAAGGTAACAGGGACAGGGGTGGGGCTGGGCGAATCCCTGGGATCCCTGTTTCCAGCAGAACCCCCCCCAGCCTTTTGCCCCCTTTTTTTTGGCTGGGTTTAGTTTTCCCTCCTCTCCTCGCCCTCCGTGCCGGCAGCGCAGGTGGTGTTTGTTTGGAAAAGCCTTGGGCTGATAAGGTGGCACATCTGGAGTCGGGATCACGGGCTGGGATGGACTCCTGGATCCGAGCAAATCCCACAATCTGCTTTCCTCTCGCTCCCCGTCGCCTTGCGGGGTGCAAAGCCCAAATGCTGCCGCAGCCAGGATGAGCCCAAAAATCTCACCTTTGTCCCCGAAATCTCAGCTTTATCCCCAAAAATCTCACATCCCCGTGGATGGGGCTGTGCCAAGATGGAGATGCCGTGGCTGCTTGGTGGCAGGTGGCATTGATACAAGGAGGAAGAAGAGATGGATGCTGGAAACGGGACAGTAATTCCCTCTTTTCCAGAGGAGTCGGGATGGCATTATTGCCACTTAGCATGATTTAGAGCTCTCATTTAAGTGCCTCATGAACAGCCCATAAATTAATTACCAGGGATTGAGCAAATACTGGGCACTAATGGGGTGGGGGAGCCGAAAAATGGCTCTTCCTGCCTGCAATTAGGAGTGGGAGCCCTCCGGGTTAACGACACTTCCAAGGGGGACGTTTTAGGTGGAAATAAATGATTCCTGCCATGCCATGACCTTGGGCAGTGATTGCAGCTGGCATGGGGGGGCTGTGGTGCCAGCTGGGCACCCAGCCTGGCATGGCTGGGGTCGTGGGTGCTGCTGGATCAGTGGGATATTAAATGGATGAGTGTGGATTGTACCACCTCCCGATCCCCAGGCACCTCAAAGCTGCTCGTTATCCCTTGGGATGGCAGGAATGTTGGGATGATGGGAGCATCCCCAGGGCAGGATATGGCTCTGCTGGGGATGTTGAGCTGCTGGATGGGTGGAGAGAGCATCCCTGTGGCAGGATATGGCTCTGCTGGGAATGTTGGGATGGTGGGAGCATCCCTGTGGCAGGATATGGCTCTGCTGGGGATGTTGGAGTGCTGGATGTGTGATGGGAGCATCCCCATGGCATGATATGACTTTTCTGGGTATGTTCGGATGGTGGGAGCATCCCCATTGCACGATATGACTTTTCTGGGTATGTTGGGAGCATCCCCATGGCATGATATGACTTTTCTGGAGATGCTGGGATGGTGGGAACATCCCCATGGCAGGATATGACTTTTCTGGTTGTGTTTGGATGTTGGGAGCATCCCCATGGCAGGATATGACTTTTCTGGTTGTGTTTGGATGGTGGGAGCATCCCCATGGCAGGATATGACTTTTCTGAGTATGTTGGGAGCATCCCCATGGCAGGATATGACTTTTCTGGGTATGTTCGGATGGTGGGAGCATCCCCATTGCACGATATGACTTTTCTGGGTATAGTGGGAGCATCCTCATGGCAGGATATGTCTCTGGTGGGACCGCTGGGCGGGTGATGGGACCATCCCCATCCTTCCTCACCCTTCATGGGCACACTGGGATAACCCAGCAGGACCCAGCCACCTCCTCTTCCTCCCCCAGCCGTGCAGCGGGGCCGGATCCCCCCCACCCACTCCAGCACCAGCCCCAACACCATTCCCACCGGGGAATACTTCAACGGGCAGCCCGTGTCGGAGCTCATCTCGCAGCTCCTGCGGGCTGAGCCTTACCCCGCCGCCCGCTACGGCTCCCAGTACGCCCAGCAGGGCAGCGTCATGGGCATCGACAACATCTGCGAGCTGGCCGCCCGCCTGCTCTTCAGCACCGTGGAGTGGGCTCGCAACATCCCCTTCTTCCCGGAGCTCCCCGTGTCCGACCAAGTGGCGCTGCTGCGGCTCAGCTGGAGCGAGCTCTTCGTGCTCAACGCGGCGCAGTCGGCGCTGCCGCTCCACATGGCGCCGCTGCTGGCGGCCGCCGGCTTCCACGCCTCGCCCATGTCCGCCGACCGCGTCGTCTCCTTCATGGACCAGATCCGCATCTTCCAGGACCAGGTGGAGAAGCTCAACCGGCTCCAGGTGGACTCGGCCGAGTACAGCTGCCTCAAAGCCATCGCGCTCTTCACGCCCGGTAAGGGTGGTGGGGGCGGTGGGGTTTGGGCTCCTCTTCCGGAGGTGGGGTGAGCAGGGAGTGGGTGTTTGAGGTTTTCCTGGGGATTTGGGGTCTAGGGGGTGTCTAGAGATGGTAGAGGGTCCCCGTTGGCCGGTGCTTTGGGTGTCATCCCAGCGGCTCTTTCTTAGGAATGGGATCTGCAGGAATGCAAATACCCACTGGAAAACAGGGGGGAGGTGGGAGTCTCATGCCTTGGTCCATCCATGCTCCACAGAGGTGGTTTTGGGATCCAGGGAGCATCCAGAGATGGCAGATGGTCCTTGTTCCCTGCCACTTTTCCCATATGGGAGAAGCATCCTGGTTTCTCTTTCTGGATGAAGGGTTGAACTTCTCCAGGGTGATGGGAATGGGATCTTCAGGAATGCAAATACCCCCTGGAAAACAGGGGGGAGGTGGGAGCTTCATTCATTGCTCCATCCATGCTCCACAGAGGTGGTTTTGGGATTCAGGGAGCATCCAGAGATGGCAGATGGTCCTTGTTCCCTGCCACTTTACCATGAATTGCAGCATCCTGGTTTCTCTGTCTGGATGCAGGGATCAGCTTCCCCAGGGTGATGGGAATGGGATCTTCAGGAGTGCAAATACACTCTGGAAAACAAGGGGGAGGTGGGAGCCTCATGCCTTGGTCCATCCCTGTTCCAGGGCTGCATCCAGAGATCCAGGGAGCCTCCAGGGATGGCAGATGGTCCTTGTTCCCTGCCACTTTTCCCACATGGGAGAAGCATCCTGGTTTCTCTTTCTGGATGAAGGGTTGAGCTTCTCCAGGGTGATGGGAATGGGATCTGCAGGAATACAAATACCCCCTGGAAAACAGGGAGGTGGGAGCTTCATTCATTGCTCCATCCATGCTCATCCCATGCCATGGAGGTGTGATTGGGGTCCAAAGAGCATCTGGAAACGGCAGAATCCTCATTCCCTGGGACACCACTGTGGTTTGGAGCATCCTGGCTTATCCTGCTGGGTACAGGGATGAGAATTCCCTGGGAATGAGACCCACAGGAACGCAAACACCCCCTGGGAAATGAGGCAGGGTCTTGGAGAGCTCCATCCATGCTCATCCCATGGAGTTGCCTGGTCCTTCCCAACCTGAACACATCAGAGCATGTCCATGTCTGCCAGCTGAGATGAGAGTTTTGGGGTTCCCTGTGGATCTCAGGGCACTCCTGCTGGTGCTCTTGTTCCAACCCAGCCTAACTTTACTGGGTGTTACACTTTAATCTTGGGCTTTAGGAGATTTCACCCACACAAACCCTCATAAAGCCATTGTTTTTTTGGAATTCACGCCCAGAGAAAAACTACGCCTTTTTCCCCCCCCCCCAAGATTTCTTTTAGTTTGGTGAGAAAATAGGCATTTTGGCAAAAAGGAATAACATGGAAGTTCACATTGTAAAGCATCACAACAGATCCCTGAGAGCAGCAAGCAGTGCTAGAGGAAAGAACTTTTGTTACACTCAGCAAACACAAACTCTGCACAGCTTAAGTGAGGTGCTCACACTTTATACTAGAGAAGTGTTTGAATTACCCACGAGAGGAAGGAAAGAGTGAGGGAAGAGAGGTTAAGAGAAGAAAGAATAAAGAGGAGGGGGAAAATACAGTTCCCACTTAGAAGGTCACACGTTGACAGGTCAGGAGAGCAGGTCAGGGCCCAAATGGGGACTTTGTCAGTGCCTCTTTATCTGCTCTGGTGTCTGTGGCCAAACCCCCCAGGGCACTCTGACCCACTGGCCACTCTGGGCTTCCAGGCCAGGGTGAGGGGCAGTGTCCCCACTGTCCCTGCCCTTGTGAGCTGGGTCAGGGGCTCCAGGAGCTGTGGGATCACTCTGAGGTTCCAGGTCAGGGTGAGGGGCAGTGTCCCCACTGTCCCTGCCCCTCTGAGCTGGCTTAGGGGCTCCAGGAGCTGTGGGGTCTCCCAGTGTGGGCAGTATTCCCACTGTCCCCTCTAACCCTATCTGGGTCAGGGGCTCCAGGAGCTGTGGGGTGTCCCAGTGTGGGCAGTGTCCCTACTATCCCTGCCCTTCTGAGCTGGGTTAGAGCTCCAGGAGCTATAGGGTGTCCCAGTGTGGGCAGTATTCCCACTGTCCCCTCCAACCCTATCTGGCTCAGGGGCTCCAGGAGCTGTGGGGTGTCCCAGTAGGGGCACTGTCCTCCCTGTCCCTGCCCTTCTGATCTGGCTCAGGGGCTCCAGGAGCTGTGGATATTCCAGTTTCCCAGGCTCTTTGTGACTGACAGCTCTTCCAGACCTTCCCAAAGCCCTCGCCACGAGGATTACGGGGCCGCCCCACCTCCTTGAGGTTCCACCCGTGCCTTCCCCCTGCTGACCCAACAATCGCTGCCGTGTGTGACAACCCCACCCCGTTGTTTTCCAGACGCCTGCGGGCTGTCGGACCCTGCCCACGTGGAGAGCCTGCAGGAGAAGGCACAGGTGGCTCTCACCGAGTACGTTCGCTCCCAGTACCCATCGCAGCCCCAGCGCTTCGGGCGGCTCCTCCTGCGGCTCCCGGCGCTGCGGGCAGTGCCCGCTGCCCTCATCTCCCAGCTCTTCTTCATGAGGCTCGTGGGGAAGACGCCCATCGAGACACTAATCAGGGACATGCTGCTGTCCGGGAGCACCTTCAACTGGCCCTATGGGACGGGGCAGTAGGGACAGAGCCCCGTGGGGGGACATCGTGGAACTGGTCCCTCAGCCCTCTCCGCCTCCGGCAGCTGGATGTGGATCCCTGCGGTGTCCCTGGGGTGCTGTGCTGGCCCCCCGGCCTCGGAGCTGTGTCTGCCGTGGGAGGGAGGGGGCTGCTCCCCACAGGAGATGTGGGGTCATGGTGGTGTCCCCCAAAAGCAGCGGGGTCGTGGCGTTGCCCCCCGAAATCCGAAGGTACTCTCCGTGTCGCCGCCGTTGGACACCGAACTGTTCCGTACCCTGTGGAGCTTCCCGGCTCCCACTGGTCCCCCCCCAGGGACTTTGGAGCATCTCTTCCCCCTGGGGACCCCAGAGCATCCCTGGGGCTGGTCCCTCACTGCCCTTGTGTTGGAGCCCAGGGAAGGGGCATCCCATCCTCTTTGCTCCTTCCAAATGTGGATTTCACGTGTCAGGAGGCTCGGACGGGGCGTGATGGGAGATGGGACCAGCCAGGCTGGAGTGTGGGGCACCCCTGGCTCTGAGCCCCACCCTGAGTCCTGGGAATCATGGAAAAAAGGGTCATCTTAAAGCCCCTTTGTGCCCACCGGGATTGATCCAGCCTTGAGGACTGTGCTGAGCTTGGAGCAGCCCCACTTTGGGGATCAGGCCTGTCCGATCCCAAAACCCCTTCTACCCTCCACACCTTCCACTGAAGCATCTCCACTGTAGGGGCACAGGGTGGGGGACACAGGACATAGAGGGGTCACAGGAGGGGCTTGGGGTACAGGGGAGGGGCTGGGAGGGGTCCTTCCTGGTTCTTTGTCCCTCCCAGAGCCAAATCCAGCATCCACCGCCCTCCCCACAGTGGGGGGCGTGGGTGCCACAGCCCCCTCCCCATGACCCTGTGCCTCATTGGGGTTTTTTAAGCCACGTTTTGGGGGAGAAAGGAGATTTTGGGGGACCAAAATCAGGCTGGAAAGGGGTGATGCTGCTGGGGGGGGGGTGGGTTTTCCCAACACTGCAGGGGACACACGGAGGGGAGGGGGCAGAGCCACCTGGAAGGGATCAGGGATGTCCCTTGTGCACCATGAGGGTCCCCAGGGATGGAAGGGGCACATGGAAAAGGGGAAGAGCCACCCAGGAGGGATCAGGGGGGTTCCCCCACCAGGCTCTGCTTCCCTGGGGTATCCCCTCCGTGTCCTGGGGGGCTCCACAGGGATGGAAGGGGCACATGGAAAAGGGGAAGAGCCACCTGGAAGGGATCAGGGGTGTCCCCAGGGGTGTCCCCCCGTCTCCATGTGACAGACGGCGGCAGGATTAGCCGGGATTTGGCATTTAGGTTGATTCACTGAAAATATAATCCTTGTTCAATGATACTAAACAAATGAATTAAGTCAATAAAAGATGTTTCTTACAGTGGTGGGGGCCTGGTGTGAGCAGGGATTTAGGGTGGGGGGCTCATCACCCACCCCGGGGTGATGGAGCCAAGTGGGGGATATAATCCACCCCCCAAAAAAAGGAAACCCCTATAAAACACCTAAAACTGGATGTTTTACGGGTAAACTGAGGATTTGAGGGGCTCTTGGGTGCTGTTTTTTAACACAGGGAGGGGGTCCCTCAGGAATAAATCCTGCTGGGGAAGAGCTGCATCAGCAGGATGGAGAGGAGCATGGAGGTTTGGACTGGGGCTTTGGGATGGGGGGGGATTTGGTGTCCCCATGCCAGGGTGGAGGGGTTTAGGATTTTGGTTTGGGATTCCCCCTTTCAAGGTGGGGAGGTTTGGGGGACTCCTCCCACCGCCCCCAAGCCCTATTCACACCAACCCCAATTTAAAATCAATAGATACACTTCATTTATTAAAAAAAAATTTGAAATATTACACAGTTTCAACCAGTTCCTTATAAAATATCACTGCGGGGGTGTCCCCAAAGGGGTTCTGCCCTTCCCCCCAACCCCCAGAGGGTCCAACCAAGGGGTTCTCTGCCCCCCTGGCCATGGTTTGGTACCCCAACCCCTGTGAAGGCACCCAGGGGGGTGCACACCCCCCCAAAAAAACCCATATTTACAGGAGCAGGAGGAGACTCACAGGATGGGAAGGCACTGGGGGGGCACTCACAAGGTGGGGGGGACACGGAGGGGGTCACACTGGCAGCTGCCTCCAGCCCCCCGCCCTTGGCACTGGGGGGTGGTTTGAGAGGATTTTAATACAACAAAAGGCACAAAATGCCCCAAAGTCTTTGGAGAGGGTGGGGAGGGGGAGCAGAGGGCACTCCCCCGTGCCCCTCTTTCCATGGAAGGGGGCTCAGGTCACCCCCGGACCTTGTCGTAGTCGCTCACCATCCTCTTGATGTGGAAGAGTTTGTTGCGGAGGGTTTTGGTCTCCAGCTTCTTGGTCTGGTAGTCGGGGCTCTGAAAGGCAGCAGGAGACTGGCATCAGGGGTGGGGGGCACTGGGGGGCATTAGGGGGCATGTAAACACCCCCATCCCAAAGCTGTGTCACCCCCTCCCTCAGATCCCCCCCCCAACTCACCCTCTTCAGGTCCTTGAGCCTGTTGTACTCCTCGGCCAGGTCCTGCAGAGGGAAGGGCAGGAAGGGGGTCATGGGGGGCACAGAGGGTGGTCTCAACCTGGAGGGCACCCCAGGGGGGCAAGTGCTGTCCTGTGGTGTCCCTGATATCCCACAGCACCCATCCCAAATCCTCAACATTCGTCCCCGATGCCCCACAGCATCCTAAGGTTCTGCAGCATCCACCCAGATCCTCCCCAACATCCTGCAGCATCCCAGATCCTCCACAACATTCATCTCCAGTGCCTGGAGGCATCCCAAGGCTCCATAACACCCACCTCTGATGCCCTGCAGCATCCCCAGGCCCCACACCATCCATCCCAATCACCCTGAAGCATCCCAGATTCTCCACAACACCCATTCCCAATGCCCTGCAGCATCCCAATGCTCCGTAACACCCATCCCTGCATCATCCTAGAACCTCCAGTGTCCCTCCCCAAAGCTCTTCAGCATCCCAGACCATCCACAACATCCACCCCAGATCCTCAACATCCATCCCCAACACTCCTCAACATGCCAGATCCTCAACATCTGTCCCCAACACTCCTAAGCATCCCAGATCCTCCACATCCATCCCCCAACACTCTCCAGCATCCCAGATCCTGCATCTCCATCCCCAACACTCTCCAGAATTCCAGATCCTCTGCATCTATCCCAGATCCTCGACATCCATTCACAACACTCTCCAGAATCCCAGATCCTCTGCATCTATCCCAGATCCTCCGCATCCATCCCCCAACACTCTCCAGAATTCCAGGTCCTCTACATCTATCCCAGATCCTCCACATCCATCCCCCAATACTCTCCAGAATTCCAGGTCCTCTACATCTGTCCTAGATCCTCCACATTCATCCCCCAATACTCTCCAGCATCCCAGATTCTCCACATCCATCCCCTCACACTCTCCAGAATTCCAGATCCTCTACGTCTATCCCAGATCCTCCATATCCATCCCCAAACACTCTCCAGCATCCCAGATCCTCTGCATCTATCCCAGATCCTCCACATCCATCCCCCAACACTCTCCAGCATCCCAGACCCTCCACAACATCCATCCCTGCTGCCCCTGCAGCATCCCAAGGCTCCCCACCACCCATCCCCGACCCCCCCACCGTGTCCCAGTGTTCCCACCTGGTACTGGGGGCTGTCCTCGGGGACATTGTCCAGCTGCTTTCCGAGCTGCCCCAGGCGGTCATTGATGGCATCCATGTCAGCACAGAGCTCCTTGTAACGCCTCAGGTCCGTGTCAAACTCCTGCTTGTACTTCTGCCGCGTCCCATCCGAGGAGACGGGGGGGTACAGGCTGGGAGAGGGGGGGACACACGCACAGTGAGTCCCCCAAGGGCAGCTCCAGCTCTGGGGGTGCTCCATGGAGGGGGGGTCCCCAGCTCACCTGGCCCACTGGTCCTGGTCCCTCTCGTCCCCAGACTCCACGGCCGTGGTGTAATCGGTCTCGTACTGGGATTCATCCAGCTCCGGGTTCCGGCGGCGCCGGCGGCCACGGCGAGTGGGGGGTTTGGGGGGCTGCTCCTTCCCCTTCCCCTCTGCGGGGCTGGGCTCCCGCTCTGGGGGCTCACTGCGAGGGACACGGGGGTGTCAAAGAGGGGACAAACGCCAGGAGCCCCCAGCCCGTGCCCTCCCAGCCCTGGCCACACTCACCCACGGGTGCTGTAGGTGCCCGAGGGGTAGTACCCGTTCAGGGGGGGGCTGTAGGATGGGGGGCTGTAGGGGGGTGCCGTGATGGGGCTCGTGGGCTTCTCTGAGTACGCCAGAGTGGCCGTCTCGTCCTGGGCGCTGGCCCCGTCCGTCACGTTCTTCACCTGGAGCAGGGACAGGGGCTCAGCCGGGGGCTGGGGTAGGGGGGGACACCCACCTGCCCCCCGGCAGTCCGTGGGGACAAAGGGGACACCGGTGTCTGTCCCGTGTGGCCAGAGAAACCCTGGAGCAGCCAAGGGAAATCCCGCGGCAGATCCACGATGACGAGGGATTGTTGGCCCCCCAAAATCCTCCAGAGACCCCTAAAGCCCCGCCAGCTGCTGCAGAAGCTTTTTGGGGGGCAGATCCAGGGCAATGAGGAGTTGTCATCTCCCTGGGACTCCCCAGATCCTTCAGGGACCCCCAAAATCCCACCAGCCACTGTAGGAGCTTTTGGGAGGGCAGATAAACAATGACAAGGGATTATCACTACCCCGTGGGACTCCCCAGACACCCCAGGGCTGCCCAAAATCACTCAGAGACCCTCAAAATCCCCCAGGGATCTCCCCAAAATTCCAGCAGCTGCTTCAGGAGCTGTTTGTGGGGCAGATCAACAATGAGGAGGGCTCACTGTCCCCCTGGAACTTCCCAAATCCCCCAGAGGCCCCCTAAAACCCCACCAGCTGCTGCAGGAGCTTTTTGGGGGGCAGATCCAGTATGGCAAAGGATTGTCATTCCCTGAGAACCCCCAAACTCCCAGGGACCCCCCAAACCCCACCAACTGTTGCAGGAACTTTTCAGGGGGCAGTCCCAGGACCAGTGAGGGACACAAGGGGGTCAGGGGGACCCTGAAACCCCCCAAAAATCCAGGAAGGAGCCCTGGCAGAGCTGCAGTGGGGTGTCCCACATGGCTACGGGGTGGGCAAGGAATGGGGGGGTACCCAGGGTGGGCAACACAGTATTTGGGGAGGGGGACACTGGAGAAGGACCCACAGACCCCCGAGCCCCCACGGGGTGGATGGGGGATCCCAGTGGGAGACAAGAACAGATGGACACAGCTTGAAGGGTTCTGACACCCCCCAGGTGACATCTCCCAGGCTTTGGGGGGGCTTCCTGGCCCCCCATCACCCCCCTGGCACAGCCAGGGCTCCTCCAGGAGGACATGGGGCGTCCGTCTGTCCCCCCTCCCGCTTCCTTCCTGGCCTTTGTGGCTTGTTTGTGGCGGAAGCTGGTCCCTGCCAGGATGGGGGCCCTGGGAACATCCGGCCGGTCACGCCACTTCTGACAGCACCGTCCCCCCCATTAACGAAGCCACGGTTAATTGGGGGCCACCAGGTGACACAGCCACCAGCGTGGGGACAGCGGTGTCCCCGGGTCATGCCGAGATGGCAGCGGAGTCACTCAGTGGCTCCCGCCCGCTCGAAGGTCACCCCGTTATCTCAGTCCCATAAAGTGGGAACGGGATGTCCCAGGAGGGAATCACACCCCGAAACTTCCCCACTGAGGGGGATGTGTCACCGGTGGGGGAACCCACGCAGCTGGGACGGTGTCACCAAGCAAAGGGGGACCCTCCCAAGAGACCCCAGGGAATGGAGCCCTGTGTCCCAGAGGGGCAGGAAATGCTTTGCAAGGGAGGGACATAAAGCAAATAAATAAAAGCCCAACAAAGGGATTTCTGCAAAATGAAAAATAAATATTAGACTTGCAGGCAAGGGCGAGGCGTGGGGACAGGGAGAGGGGAGTGGGAACAGGGAGAGGGGAGTGGGGACGTGGGGGACACGAGGAGCAAAGTAGACTCATGGAGCAAGGAGTAGAGATACAGGGGACACATGGAGCGAGGTGTGGGGACATGCACAGAGCCAGGAACAGGGACATAGGGGATACACAGGAGAGGGGACACACAAAGTGAGGAGTGGGGACACACCAAGCAAGGGGAGACACCACATGGAGCAAGGAATAGGGACACAGGGGACACACAGGGTGAGGGGGGACACAGAGAGTGAGAGTGGACGTGGAGCAAAGTGTGGGGACATGAGGGGACATACAGAGAAAGACATGAGGGGACACAGACATGGAGTGAGACGTGGGGGGACACATGGAATGAGG
>JAWWLT010000307.1:0-15079 GCA_035040995.1 Premnoplex brunnescens
CTCCAGCCCTGGGCACTCCAACCCTCCCTGGGCAGCCCCTGCCAAGGCCTGACCACCCTTTCCAGCAACAAATTCCTTCTGATACCCACAAAGAAGAAGAAGAGAAGATGACACTCACCCACCAGCAGTGTCAGGGTGCAGGCTGGATCTTGGGGGGTGGGTTTTGGCACCTCCCTCTCAGGAGGAACCTTCCCTGGTCCCCAGGAGTGGGTGTGACCCCAGGCTCCCTCTGCTCTGACACTGCTCCCAGCACTCCTTTTCCCAGTTGTGGGTTTGGAAGAGAAACAATGGGCAGGGTGCTCACAGGATTCACACTGATTCAGCCGTGGCGAGGACAGGACAAGTCTCAGCCTCTTTCCCCACCATGCATGGCAGTGAGAATCCCACGAGCATTCCCTCCTGGTGCAACCAGAAATAAACTGGACTCACACCTTTAGTCAAAGGTGAAAGATTTACGAGAGGTAAGAGGAACCTGAGGAAGCAGGATCCACTCTGGATGGACAGAAGAAGCATCAGCCACTACATGGACTTGAGATGGAAGAAGTGCTCTCCCCACTTTGCTGTGTCCCAAGGCAAGCATCCCAGGCTGCTCCATTGCCCCACAGCTGCTGGAGGCATGTTTGTAAAAGCCAACTTCTCGTGTCCCAGTGAAGCTCCTTTGATCTTTGGAAGGAGTGGCTCACCAGCTAATTCAGAACACACGGACACGGAGCGTGACGCGCACCCAGAGCCTCTCATGGGATGGTGGGCTCTTTCCATGAACTGCAAAGAGCTCCAAAGGAGGGGAGAGATCAGAAAGGCTTCATCCTGTCACTGTCAGAGATTAGATATCAGGAAGGAATTCTTCCCTGGGAAGGTGGAGAGGCCCTGGCACAGGGTGCCCAGAGAAGCTGTGGCTGCCCCATCCCTGGAAGTGTCCAAGGCCAGGCTGGACGGGGCTTGGAGCAGCCTGGGCTAGTGGGAGGTGTCCCTGCCATGGCAGGGGACTGGACGAAACTGAAGATCCCTTCCAACACCCAAACCATTCCATGATTCTCTAATTCTGCAGTTCTTGATATCCTTGATATGAAGATGATGGAGTTCTTGATACCAAGATGATGAATTTCTTGATGGGAGCCACTACCAGCAGTGGAAGATTCAGGGACCAGAGACCTCCAGTCTCATACCCTGAGGAAGAGGGAAGTATAAAGGGATAAAGGGTGGGCTGGAGTGAACCTGACTGTGAGCACCCGGCTCAAAGAGTGCAAAGCCAGTTCCCAAGGCTGTGCACCCATGGATGAGAAGGACTGCAGGAATCTCTGGGAGAAATAACCAGAGCCAAGAATTTGGCAGTGCCCTCACAAGGGCACTACTGACAGATCCTGCCATGACTGCCCCGACCTAGTGGGGACAGGGCTCACCTGACACCTGCTCTAGTGGAAGGTGTCCCTGCCCATGGCAGGGGGTTGGAATGAGATGAGATTTAGGGTCCCTTCCCAGCCAAACCCCGCTGTGATCCCACGACCCCGACATGGAAGAGCAGTGATGCTCAGCAGGGCCTGACACTGACACGCCTGAGTGCCCAGAGCATCATAATGGCACAACCCCACTTACAGGATGGAGATGTCCTGGAATTCTGTATCTTATCTAATCTGATGGACTCATTACTGCTGTCAGAAACGCAGGATTAGGCTGCCAATGATCTGGAGAACAGAGGCTGCTGGAAGCAAACATGGGATGTTTTCAAATGAGCCCTGGCAATGAGGATGGGCTGTGCCATGGATGCAACAGCTGATGGAGGTTTCTTAGTCCCAGGAGGCTACTGGAATTCTGGTCTTTCTTAAAGCAAGCACTCCCCTCACCTCCACTGGGTGAAATTCAACAGAGAAAGGTTCCGAAAAAGGGAAACTAATATTCATGGGAGCAGGGTTTTCATGGAATCATCCAATCCAGAAGAGTTTGGCTGTGAAGAGACCTTAAAGCTCAACTCATTCCACTGCCTGCCACGGGCAGGGACACCTTCCACTAGACCAGGAGGCTCCAAGCCCCATCCAACCTGGCCTTGAACATTTTCCCTAAACTGCATCAGTTAAAATACTGAGATTTTCTATTTCTCCACTGTTTTAATTCTTTGTGGACTTAAGCACATCTGCTTCAGGCTCACGAATCCGGAGGGGTATTTACAGTAGTAAATGACAGGGTAAATCACAAATACAATACAAGCATTCATCTCTAAACCCAATTTGGATTACACGATGATTTTGGTCGTTAGAACAACTTCCATTTCACTTTAATAAATAAAAAACCCCAAGAGGATTCAGGCTGAAAACATCATGAAAGGCCAAAGCTACAGCTGGAAGCGATATTTCACACAGTCAGCTCTTAGGTAGGACTATTTTGATCCAGGACTATGGATAAATTGATTCCAGGTACGGGTTTTTTCCCTCTCTGCAGCACAGTGTAATATTCACACCAGTGTTTGACTACATGAAGTACCGGGAGTTTTTGATAGCCAGGCTGTAAATCCATGTTGTCGCAGTGCAGGAGCCACCACGTACAAGAGGGAGTGATCTCTATCATGGCTGACACAACATCTGAGCAAGCAATATCCAGCCTCAGCATTTCCAGGGTCCTGGATTCACAACACTGCTGTAACACCAAACTGCACCGTGCCTGTATTTCCTGGGTTTCTTTATCTTGCTTCCAGCATGTTTCAAATCAACTAAAATTACAAAAAAAACCAACCAAAAAAGCACAGATTTTACTCTTCCAGGAGCACCACAAATGGTTCCTTCTGTAAAGGAACTACATGGTCAGAGGGAAGAAACCCAGACACCTTTGGAAAACCTACGACCAAATCAGAGCAAGTGGTGCCGAGATCTCTTGGCTGCTCAACCTGGGGGCACTTTTAAGGATAATCAAATCCTCAAGCTGTGTCAGGAGAGGTGCAGGTTGGATACTGGGAACAATTTCTTCATGGGTAGGGTTGTTCAGCCATGGCTGGACACAAGTCCCCATCCCTGGAGGGATTTAAAAGCCGTGTGGATGCAGGATTTGGGGACATGGGTCAGTGGTGGCCTTGGCAGTGCTGGGGGAGTGTTTGGACTCGATGACCTTAGAGGGCTTTTTCAACCTCGGTGATTCTGTGACTCCATGAATCAATCCCAATGTGACAACAGCAAGACAGACACCAAAGTGCAGATCCTTTCTCTGGGTGTCACATGCTCCTCCAACGTCAGCTGGCACACATCTCCCCGGGACATGGCTAACTCAGTCCTGGGCAACACAAACACTGGTCTGAGGTAGAACCATCGAATGATGGAATGGTTTGGGTTGAAGGGACCTTGAAGATCATCTAACTCCACCTCCTGCCATGGGCAGGGACACCTCCCGCCATCCCAGGCTGCTCCCAGCCTTGGCCTTGGACACTTCCAGGGATGGGGCAGCCAGAGTTTCCCTGGGAAACCTGTGCCAGGGTCTGCCCAGCCTCCCAGCCAGGAATTCCTTCCCAGTATCCCATCTAACCTTGTCCTGTGGGAGTGGGAAGCCATTCCCCTTTGTCCTGTCCCTCCAGGCCCTTGTCCCAAGTCCCTCTCCAGTATCTTTGGAGCCCCTCAAGGCATGGGAAGGCTGCTAAGAGGTCTGCACACACACAACCTTGTCTTCTCCAGGCTGAACAACCCCAGTGTTTTTAGTGCATTGTGCTGACAATCACCGGGCTGTGTCTCCTTGTAGCTCTTTCCTTTGCTCAAAGCCTGAGTGCAAAAGTGTATTTGTGGGCTGGGGAAGTAAAGAACAAACTGGAGAGGGGCCAATAATGCTACAGAAACTCCCAGCTTCAAAAAGATAAAAGTTTACTACACACTTAGTAAAAGAGTGATTTATTCTCTATGGGACTGTGTGCCTGTGTCAGGCCATACCTAAACCCTCGTGCTGCACAAAACATGCTTTAACAAGATGGTTCAGGGCTCCCTTTGAAAAAGACAACCCTTATAAAGAGGAGAGGTGGAAAAAGGGATCGCTCCCGACAGAGGAAAGGGCCAAACTGGAGCAATAACGTCTGTGGAACAGATGATGAACTGAGCCCCAAATTGCTGCCATCTGTTATCAACCTTTGCCCAGTGAAATGAATTTCATGTGAGGTCAAGAAATCCCGAACTGCCATTTCCTCATTACTATTAATAAGGGCCAGGTGCCACATAAACCAACAGTGGATCCAGATGTCTTTCACGTGGCTTTGATTACCCTTCTAGGCTCAGATAATGATCCGAGGGAAAGTACTGCAGATGCACACGCAGAATCACTCAGTATTAATCTCTCTGCAATTGAATTACTGGACATTAACAGCATCATTCACCTCCCACCCCACGGGGGCAGGTCAGCTCTGGCTGCTCCCCAAGCAAGGTGACAGAGCTCTGGGATGATGGGAACGATCCGCAGATGCAACATGGGCTTCTCCTGGATTTTCCATGATTGTGGATGAAAGAATTGGTGTGGGCTTCTTCTAAAGGCCACAACAACAGAAGGTTCTGTGGATGTCCCTTCCCTGGAAGTGTCCAAGGACAGGTTGGATAGGGCTTGAAGCACCCTAAGATAGCGGAAGGTGTCCCTGTCTATGGCAGGGGATGGGACTGGATGAGCTTCAAGGTCCCTTCCAACCCAAACCATCCTGTGATTCTCTGAGCAATCCCTTGCACAAGCAGCAGCCAAAATACAGGCAAATGGGTCCCATTTGAATTCCATCAACACCCTGTTGGATATTCTTGAGTGTCTAAAGAAGTGTTGTTTTTCCCTGTCTCTGAAATGGACACAATTCAACACCAAATGATGTGAAAATGTACAGTTCTGGAGTTTGGCTAAGATCAAAATGCTGTGGAAAAGCTGCTCATATCCACTATTTATGGCACCATTCATGTGTGTTTGGGTGCCAACCCCGTGCTCCAGCCCAGCAGAAGGAATGAGGCATTGCAGGGATTGAGCGTGTGCTGGAGCGCGCCCGAAGGAGGAGTTTGCACGCACTGTCTGCACTTCCTTCAGCTTATTTACGTGCTGGAGCACTTGACTACAAAGTGAGGAAAGCATTGTTTTAGAAGAGTCAGCATGGCTATGAAATTCAGCAGGGAAGCAATAAATATTTCACATCCTGGACTCTGCAAGGACGATCGTTTAACCAGTTACAGCCCATGCCCAAAGAAAACACGGTGGAAGAGACTATTCCAGAATTCTGTCGTCAGTCTTGCCAAACTCATCATCAGCATCACATTTCCCAGGGACTAAACAAACATCAAGTAAAATCAGATCTTGCCAAAACAAATGCAAATCCTTGTAGTACATCTCTCGAGTCATCACAGTGATCTCTCCACAACGGAAACACAACATCCAGGCTTGGGAATATCTGTCCCCAAATGTGGCAACAAACGATTCCGTGGAAACATCAATAGGAAATGAGAAATGCCACCAACACACAACAGTGAAGCCTCAGGAACAGGCGACAAGGGGTGGAAACACCCACGGAGTGGGAGAGTATCTTCAACAAAAAACCCACTGTGACCTTGCCAATGAGATCTTTCCTGGTGAGGAAACATTCAAGACCGGGTTGGATGGGGCTTGGAGCAACCTGGGATTGTGGAGGGTGTCCCTGCCCAGGGCAGGGGTTGGAATGGGATGAGCTCTAAGGTCCCTCCCAACCCAAACAAGCCTGGGATTTGGTGATTCCTACAGTGTAAACCTGAGCACTGAATTCATGGTTCTAAATATTTCCTGACTCTGTAGGGACGTTGGTTGTCAGCCTTCAGAACATTCCTCCTGCTCTGCTCTGGCACAAACCATCCTCTCTTCTCACAGTTCCGAAGGGTCCGGACCTCGCCCAGCCCCTGCTCGTGCACCCTCCCTCACACACAGGTGCTCACCCCTATTTTCTGCCAAGGAACTTTCAATGCTTGACACAAAAACATCAATCCTGGGAACCATGTCCAGCCTCTTCCCGTCTGGATTGGTATTTCTCCAAGATCTGTGCGAGGTCAGTAATGGTGCAGCTACAGGAGCTTCTGCTCCACCTCCTCCCTAGGAATGCTGTGTTCAATAGGACAATTCCAGAGCTCTGGTTTGCAGCACAGCCCCTCAAAAACTGTATGGCCAGAGCTGCTGGCACAGGAAAAGGAATGTTTCAAGCTGGCTCTGCTGCCACAGACAGCCCATTGTAAAGCTGAGCCCTGGGCAGTCCACAAACATATCTGGGTATTTAAAAACCACTGTTCAATGGCCAAGAAGCCAAATTTCCCCTGGAGGGGACCCACAGAATGAAGCTGTTGTTGGTACCCCCCAAATCCCCAGCCATGGAACACCTCCAGAGCACAGCTTGTCTGGGACAGAGACACAGGGACAGCTCATGTCTGGGTGGGTGTGGGCACAAGTGCTGCTCCCAGGCACCTCCACAGCCAAGGTAAGTTTAGGCTTGAAGACATGATGTTCTTGGATGCCAAGTACTGCTCTGGCACAACACAGAATCATAGAAGGATGGAATGGCTTGGGTTGGAAAGGATCTTAAACCCCATCTCATCCCACCCCCTGCTGTTAGCCGGGACACCTTCCACTGGACCACGTTGCTCCAAGCCCTGTCCAACCTCTGCTTTGCAAGCCCTGGGTTCTCCTGGTGCCTGGGGCACCTCAGGGCCTGCTGCTGGAGTAAGGATTCAACCACCCTGGACACCCACCCAACAGGCACTACATTATATAGCACATACAGCTTTCACACACTTCCCACCAAAGAATCCTAGAAGGCTTCGAAGGACCTCCAAGTCCTTTCCAGCAGGGCAAGCTGATGCCTCCTCATATGGAGAATACGCAGAACACAAAAATAAGTTCTTGTGGCTCTTGGAGCTCCCCGAGCACACGGGGTTCACTACCAAGCCTTGACCTGCCCTATAACCCCCTCAATAAATCCACAGGAACTGCACTTCCTGGTGCAAACCTCTGTTTCATTTCTAATCTTCATTTTACAAACTACGCACATTAAACCACAAAAATATGAAAGTAAACAGAAACCTCTAGAGGACTGAAGTGGAAACATTTTCAGGCAGGCCCTGATGGAGGGACCTGTTTAGAACACAGAACCACCCCCTCAGCTGGGTCTGAAGCACATGAAGAAGTGTATTTTCCCCTGAGCCAAAGGCAGGCGCAGCCCGTGCCCGGAGCTTTGTTAACAGGGCAGTGGTTTGAGAGCTGCAACTTGGCAGACGTGTCTCTCAGCCAAGGCAGGACTTGGAAGACAAGGAACTGAACAAACTCCTGCCTGTTTCTGGCTGTGCGATCCAAAACGTGATTAAGGGCAGAGGAATGTGATTCAGGGAAGGCATGAATGGATTGGGACGTGGCAGAGCCCGTCCTGCCCCCTGGCTGGTACCTCTCCATGGGACAGAGCGAGCCCAGGAAAAACCACCCGGCTCCCCCGGCCGCTCCTCCACTGCGAGTTTGGAAAGTATCTCTGGTTACTACAAGGCAGGATTGGAAACAGCCAAGTGCTCTCTGCTGTTCCAGCCTGAGTTTGACAATGCTTGTCCCTCGTGCTGTTTGTCTGCTCGAAACAACAGGACCAGAGACCAGAGCCCCTCCGGACTGACAGGGGCCCCTTTCCAGTTGAGCATCCCAGAATTCCAGAGTGGTTTGGGTTGGAAGGAACCTTAAAGTCTATCTCATTCCCACCCCTTGCCATGGGCAGGGACACCTTCCACTAGACCAGGTTGCTCCAAGCCTCATCCAACCTGGTCTTGGACACTCCCAGGGATCCAGGGGCAGCCTCAGCTTCTCTGGGCACCCTGTGCCAGGGTCTGCCCACCCTCCCAGCCAGCAATCCCACCCTAATAGCCCATCTAACCGTGCCCTCTGGCACTGGGAAGCCATTCCCCTTGTTCTGTCCCTCCAGGCCCTTGTCCCAGGTCTCTCTCCAAACTCTCGTAGCTCTGCCCGCTGGGCATGGCACAGACTGCAGAAGGCAGCTGGAGACAGCTCCCTGAGCCCAGAGAAACTCAGGAATGCTCCAGGAGAGGGGATTTCTCTCTCTTCAGACAGACACCAGGTCTCCTGCAGGGACTGTCTCCGTTTCAGTGTCCACCCCATGGCCACAGGAAGCACCACCACAAGATTCAGGGATTTGTCTCTGGCCTGACTCAACCACCACAGGACACTGAAGATCCACCAGAGCAAACACTTCCAAGACAGTAATCCTGACGTGTACCTATGATGGCTGTTCCCTGACGAGCCTTCCTGCTCACATCCCAAAGTCACCTGCCAGGGGCAGTGCTGCCAACTAATGAACCAGGTGAGGGTCTTCTTCACCTCCAATACCTGATGGCAGCACAGACCCCACCTTTCTTTCTGAAATGTCCACTGACAGATGAACTCCATCGCTCTGGGGGATGGGCTCCCTACACAACTTTACATCTAACATCTACTTGGCTCTTTCAGGAGCCCTTCTAGGTTTGAGGTTGGATGGAGCTTGGAGCAACCCGGTCTAGTGGAAGGTGTTCTTGCCCAAGGCTGGAGGGTTGGACTAGATGAGCTTTAAGATCCCTTCCCACCCAAACCACTTGGATTCAATGATATCCTCCAGGAGACCCACGAACACGGTCTTAGTGTGGAGGCACCAAGCCCAAGCTCATTCTGTTCACATTAGAGAGCTGAACCCCATGCAGGAGTGTTCCTGGCACTGGAACAGGGTAATGCTCAGGCTCCAAGTGCTGGAATGCTGGCTGGCAGGGTTGGGACACAACTCAGTGAGCACATTCCCTGGCAGTTCCCTGGCACACTCTTCCCAACACCACTTGCAGCCACTGGCTCTGGGAGGCCAAGGAATCCCTGAATCATGGATGTTGGAGAAGCCCTCCAAGACCATCAAGTCCACCTTGTGCCCAATGCCCATCTTGTCACCCAGCCCAGAGCACTGAGTGCCACAGCCAGTCCTGCCTCGGACACCTCCAGGGATGGAGACTCCACCTTTGCACCTTTGGCTGATGGATGCAGAACTGAACAGCAGTCTCAGATCTGGGTATGGACATGAGGCTTCTTCAGGTGATCCAGGGCTCTGCAGGGTTGGGAATCTCCACTCCCAGGTTTCTGCATCCCTTGGGAGAGGACACAGGTGTCATCTGAGCTGGTTGCTGGGCTCAGCTTTGCTGTAGCCACGGGCAAGAAGGTTGCCCTCATTAAGGGGATGAGCACTGCTGCCCTCGCACTGCTCAGGCTCACCGGAAGGTCTCATCGACACTCTCAATCTGAACCGTGGCAGGAAAATGGAACTCCTGATCCCTCTCCATGGGGTTAAGGAAAAACCCTCCCATTACTTCCACAGCTTCCCAAGGATCGTTGGGTGAGTGCACATCCACTTCTGCTGGGTAATGTAACCCTGAAAGTCAGGAGCCCAATGTGCTCTGCTGTCCCGACGGTTCCCACCATTTTCTGAGGAAAAGATTCCATTCCAGCATTTCAGCCCTCCCATGTGAGCTCCTCTGCTGTGATTCTGGGCCTGTTTGGCATTAGAGATGTTCTCTGGTGCTGGAGCACAAGCGCCTGACGTTCCTCGGGGTCTGCTGTATGGATTGTAGGACATGCCAAGGACATCATCCATGTGATGCACATCCTCGGGAATCCCACTAACGTTCCTCTGGATATTGAACAGCGCAGCTCCTACGGCTGCTCATTGGACTACAAAACAAAGAGGGTTTAATATTTAGCAGATTATCCAAGTTTCTCACCAGCTGTGACATGGAAATGGTCCTGTTGTAAATTAGGATCTTTACTAGCTGGGACACAACAGTCCCAGCAGTAGTGGGGAACAGTGTGGTGGGCCACGAACACCATGTGGCCCAAAACTCCGTCACTGGAATAACATCTCTACACAAGGCTCTGTTCCTCCAGGGTGTGCCCAGGACTGGCCCCACTGAGCCCAAGACAGAACAGAAACTCAACATCTTGATAGCAGATCAGCTCTGAACACAGGGCACAGAGGTTTTTGGATTTGCTCACAAATTCCAGCACCAGAAATAGTGGCTCTCTCCTGAGACAAATTCCTTATAACTTGCCATGATTTTCTGACCAAGGCAGAAAGGGATCTGCAGTCCCAGCAGTGAAAGAATTTCAGAAAGAATATCCTCAAGCAGATGCAAATGTTGCTGCTCTTGATGTGCTGCTGGTCCTAATCCATGTTATTTACCTTAATCTTTCATGGAAATTCCTGCAGCCAACACACAACTGATCCATCTCCCCTCAGGTCCCTTGGACACTTGTGCCTTCTCTTCCACAGCACCCAGAGGCTGCTCCACATTTTCCCTCACAGAAGCCCAGGCTGGAAGGGCTTGGAATCACCTTGGATAGTGGGAGGTGTCCCTGCCCATGGCAGGGGCTGGGAATGGATGGGCTTTAAGGTCCCTTCCCACCCAAACTGTTCTGGAATTCCATGATCCTGTGGTGATGGGACAAGCCCCTGAGCAGCCTGTTTTGAGCACAGGGGATGGTCTGGGTGATCTCAGAGCTGCCTTTCCATCCCAGCCAGTCTGGGGTTTCTGTGTGTTTCTCAGCCAAATGGAGCAGCGTATCCCAGGCCTTCTAGCCTTCCAGGCTGCACCTTCATATCCAGGATGAGAACAGTTCTCAGTCCAAACAAAGGAAGGATGTCAAGTTTCAACTCCTACAGACCAGCAACATGTCCTTTGGTTGGTCAAAATCTGCCTTTCTTGAGGCATTTTGGCTCAATCATCCCTGATTCCAACAGAATTGGCCCGGACAGAATGTCACCGTGTTGACATTATTTTAGTTTTGGCTCATTATCCTTCTCCTGACACAGTGCTCCAGGGAAAGGAGGGAGGTAAAACTGGTCAAAATCTTCCCTGATCTCATATTTACCCTTTTGCTATATCCATAACCCAGATGAAAGCACAGCACAGGAAAAACAAGCTAATATATAACACTGCCTTTCCCTGCAGAGGATTATTGCTAGGAATGATGCTGGGGAGGAGAAAGACACACACTACAACATTCCACTGGCACAGTTAGAAATTGGAGGACAGGGATGGTGGTGTCTTGGTTGTTTTCCTTCCTCCAGGACATTCCTTGAAGAGCCTCCCACGTGCTGCAACCTGGTCCCTTCAATGAGCCAAATCATCTCTGCCAGGTGCCTCAGCAAAGCCAGGGATAGGTTGAGATTGGATATTATGAAAAAATTCCTGCCTGGGAGGGTGGGCAGGCCCTGGCACAGGTTGGGCAGAGAAGCTGTGGCTGCCCCATCCCTGGAAGTGCCCAAGGCCAGGTTGGACAGGGCTTGGAGCAACCTAGGATAGTGGAAGGTGTCCCTAGGGACGGAACAGGATGTTCTTTAAGATCCCCTCCAACCCAGACCATTCCATGACTCCATGAATCTCTGGTCGCCTAATGATGACCTGGGCTCCAACAGAAGGTGCCCCACTCACCACCACCTTAAACTGATGACAGAGCATTAATAAAAGGCCACCCAGGAGTCACCAAAAGCCAATCTCAGCATATGTAGAACTGAAGTATTTTCACCAATAGAAGCTACCCCGAAATACACACTCCCCTACAAGGAAGGAGTCACCAGAATTTCCGATTCGTGTGTCCAATATCCAATTATGTACGTGACAAACAACATGTAAAATCCCCAACTGTGCGAAACACAGGATTAATGGTCATTAAAGCTTTGTGTAGGAAGGAAACCATGTTTGAAAACGCTGCAAATGTGTTGTGCTGGAGAGAAGACACTGAACATCTGGCTGTTCCCGAGAAAAGCAAAAGGGCTCCCTCTGGAGTGGATCCCGAAATTAACACAGGATTCGGGTTTGAACAGGAGGCAGGGAAAATGGAAATTGGCAACAAAGCAAATGCGTTCTTGTCTCCTGTCAGTTCACTCCTCCTGCTCACCAAGAGCGTTCCGGGACTCATTCAAGGAGACTCTGCCATGACTGAAGGATATGGATCCATGCCCAGAATATTAAGCCATTAATTAGTTTTCATGCATTGACTTGTATGTGGCAAGGAGGCAAATTAAAGGGTTCCTGAAGAGACAAGAAAGCTTTCTTAGCATGTCAAATACTGCAAAGGATCTCCAAGAAAATAAATTATGAAGCCAGCTGAGATTCCCTGTTTTCAGCCCCGGATGGTCATGCATGATTCCACAAAAGCCTCATGAATCCAGCCACTGGTTGTGTCCCCATGGCAATAAACTTCATTTGAAAGGGAGGGAGAGAGGAATAACTTTGAGGACATACACAAAACATGCTCTTCTGGAAACTGATGAAGGCTGTTTGCAAACTCACAAGCGAGAAAGGCCCCACAGTCCCACGGTTTATTTGCATACAAGCCAATTAACAGAAAATGGATTTCATGCAGGAAGAAAAAAGAGTCAGATCACCTACAAAGTGAAGTCAACTTACTGCCTGCTTTTGCTCTTCTTCCTAGAAATGTTGGCAAAAGAAAAAGGTGAAGAGAGAAAGAGGAAAGATTAATTATCATATGAAAATGATAATTTTCACACAAAACACACAACATCCACAATGAAAGAACAGAACATGGGGAATGGTGCAAACACCTCCAGGCACGACAGGAACTGGGGACACAGGACACAAGGGCTGTGTTGGGGGAGCAAAGGGGACACTTGTCACGTTCTTAAGAGAATTCCCTTTAAAGTGGCCCCTGCTGCTGGCTGAAGTCAAACACACAGGATGGATATCACAGTATGGATCCCTTGGATCCAAGGGATACCTCCACGTTTACACAGGACCTTCACTGGCTTCAACCCGCTCTGGTGGAAGATGCCCCTTCCCATGCCAGGGGGTTGGAACGACATGAGCTTTAAGGACCATTCCAACCCAAAGCACTCCATGATTCTATGATTCTTTCCTCCTCTGGACTCAGAAGGCCTCTCGTGGTGCCCTCAAGGCAACAAACAGTAGACCCCTCCTCAGACCACCCTGGACCCAGACCCCCTCCCACCCGGAGTGTCCAACGGTGCTGGCGCTCCGTTCCCTGCAGCACAAATCTGCCCTCACAGAGACCCAAAACTGCTGCAGCCACAGAAACAAAACACCCCCTTTTGGGTCACTTCCCACTGGGCCTTCCAGGACCTCTGCCAATGGCACCACAAGGGCAAAGGAACCAGGTCTGGAATGGGACACAAGACACTGCGAGGCAAAAGCACCAAAGATGCTGAGTAAGGAAAGAGATGCAGAGAAAACAGCTCCTGTGCCAGTACAGATCCCTCCCAATTTGGAAGACAAAAAAAGGGGACATTTGGATGAATTTATCCCCTTTTGAAGGAGGGATATGTCCCCTGTGTTCCGACTAGGCTGGTGGAGGCACATCCTGCCTTCAACTATAGGAGAAGTCCTTGGAATGAGAAAAGGTCCCATAGTGGGGAGTTTCTTTCCTAACTCAGACACTTCCACAGACAACAACCACCAGGAGTCCAACGCTGTGCTCTGGCAGAAGGGCTGGAGCACAGTTTTGGTGACTCACCTACCCCAAACCAGCAACCACAGCACTTCCAGGTGACTCCTTCCACGCTGGCCTGGCACAGACCCCCAGCACAGGGGACCCCTGCTAAGCACGTCTCCCCAGAAATCCGGGTCATGGAATTAAAATTTATGGGATAAAAGCTCCTTCTGGCCTTGAAATCCGTGAACCCATTTATCCACCTTCCCTCCCTGATCTCCCATCTGAGCAGGATTAACCAGAACCTTTCCCTTAATTTAAAGCAGCTTCTTCTCCCTGACCACCGAAAGCTGTTTTCCAGTGTGCACTTGCAGAGAAATCTGGGAATGTCTGTGGAGAATTCTGTGTTTCTGAGCAGATATTTTTTGGGTTTTTTTGCCAAGACTTGGGGTTCCTTCAGGTGTGTTTTCAGGTGCTGCTGCAGCAGATGTGGGGTCTAGCTCCACTCAAACACAGAGCAGCATCGCTGCCCTCCCCACAGCCCACATGTTTCCAGTTGTTCCTCCCACCAGCACTGGGACTCGCAGGACCAGATGGGCAGCCGGGTCAGGGAAAAGACCTTCAATGATCTCCACTCCACAAAAAAGGTGCTAGTTTGAAAAATGAGGCCTTGGGGTTAACTACAGATGTGAAAACACCCCCTCAGGAGGGACAGAGCTTGGCAGGACCGAGAGTGAGAAGATAAATCATCAGAGCATCCAGCGAGGAAATTGCCTGTGCGGAAATGGAGGGAGTGAAATGGGATCCGTCTGCTGGATATCCGTGGAGCTGAGAGTGAAAGCCCTGTGAGGCAGCAGGGAACCTTCCCCATGGAATGCTCCTTAGAGCAGGGCCAGCTAATGGCACTTGGGCATTGCAGGAGACCTCAGGAAAGAGGGGAAAGCCAAGCCAATGGCCTGGAGAGAGTCACAGAATCCCAGGATGATTGGGATGGGAAGGCACCTTAGAGACCATCCAGTCCCATCCCTGCCATGGGCAGGGACACCTTCCACTAGCCCAGGTTGTTCCAAGCCCCATCCAACCTGGCCTTGGACACTTCCAGGGACGGGGCAGCCTTAGCTCCTCTTCCCACACAAAGCAGCCTGTGATTCCATGACATTCCTGTAACTGGAACCCCCCCAGAAGTGTCACATGTCAGTGATGGGATGTGGAAGACACTCCATGCAAAACCCCAAGTCTAAATGGCAGTGTCTGGGTGGGTCCTGTGTGGGCTCACAAACACCAGGGCAGGACACTCATCACGGGGGTTTAATGACCTCAGCACGAGCAATCAAAATAGTCCTAAACCATGGGACCATAAATGGTTTGGGCTGGAAGGACCTTAGTCAAGGGCCTTTCCCTGCTCTGAGGCCAAACCTTACAGCAGGGGAAAAGCAGATGAACTTCCAGGGGACAACTGTGGCCTTCCAAAGGCAGGCCTTCATAGAACCATAGAATATCCTGAGCTGGGAGAGACCCACCAGCATCATCCAGTCCAACCCCTGGCCCTGCCCAGGACACCCCAACAATCCCACCCTGTCCCTGTCCCATTGTCCAAACATCCTGGAGCTCTGGCAGCCTTGGGGCTGTGCCCACTGCCCTGGGGAGCCTGGTCAGTGCCCACCAC
>JAWWLT010000308.1:0-15041 GCA_035040995.1 Premnoplex brunnescens
CCATCCCCTGTGTCCCCCATGGCACTCTGTGTCCCCTCGCCATCGCTGTGTCCCCCATGGCACCCTGTGTCCCCTCGCCATCCCTGTGTCCCCCATGGCACCTTCTGTCCCCTCCCACATGTCCCTTCACCATATCCCCTGTCCCCTCACGATACCCTGTGCCCTCAGGGCGCCCTGTGTCCCCCCCATACCCTGTGCCCCCTCACTGTACCCCATGCCACCCACTATCCCCCATGTCCCTTTCCACGCCCCGTGCCCCCCACGCTCTCAGGGACAGGGTGGCATTGCTGGGGTGTCCATGCAGGGCCAGGAGTTGGACTCCATGACCCTTGGGGGTCCCTTCCAGCTCAGGAATTCTGTGATTCTCTAAGGATTCAGGAACAGGGTTTTGGCTCTGGATCAGCGAGAGAATTAATGCTCAGCTCCACCGGCCACCCCAGCCCTGCCCCCATCACCCTCCCTCTTACCAGAGCACCACGAATTTTCCAGCACCCACGAGGCGTGGGGCGGGATCTGCCCCTTCCCGGGGCTGTGGGCAGGAGCTCTGGCTCCCACCCCACATCCAGCACCCAGCCGGTGTCCCCTGTCCCCTCTGCAGTCCCTCCCGAGGACCCCACGATCGACGGAGCCCCCGAGATCCTGTTGAGGGCAGGGACCCCCTACAACCTGACGTGCCGGGCACGGAGCGCCAAACCCGCCGCCACCATCGTCTGGTTTCGGGACGGGCTCCAGCAGGATGGAGCTGTCACCACCACGGTATGGGGACACCCCCGACCCGTGTCCACCGCTCCGAGTGTCCCCAGAGCCGCCAGGAACTGTCCCCTGTCCCCCTCTCCAACAGGAGGTGTTGGCCGACGGCAAGAGGGAGACGACCACCAGCCTACTCGCCATCAACCCGACCGACCTGGACATCGGGAGGGTCTTCTCCTGCCGCAGCGCCAACGATGCCATCCCGGCGGGCAAGGAGACCTTCGTCAAGCTCAATGTTCACCGTGAGTTGTGATGGGGCACGGAGGGGGCGATCCCTGCGCGGCGGGGGCGTGGGGAGGGAGGCGGGCATGGGTTTTCGGGGTATCTGGGCGCTCTGGGGTGCCCGGGGTACCCCGGGTTGGTGATGGAGGGGGGATTCGCTGGGTCCCAACCGAGGGAGGCGGGAGGAGGAGGCTGGGCTGGGACTCGGTGGTGAACAACGACCTCCGGTGGTGAATATGGGACCTCTGGTGGTGAATATGGGACCTCTGGTGGTGAATATGGGACCTCTGGTGGTGAATTTGGGACCTCTGGTGGTGAACACCGACCTCCGGCGGCTGCTGCGGGAAGGCTCGGCCGCGCACGGGAGGGATGCGGGAGGGATGGGCAGGGATGCTGAGTGCCCGCACGGGAAGGGATGCTGGGTGCCCACAGCAATCAGAGATGCTGGATGCCCACATGGGCAGGGATGCTGAGTGCCCACATGGGAAGGGATGCTGAGTGCCCACATGGGAAGGGATGCTGGGTGCCCACATGGGAAGGGATGCTGGGTGCCCACATGGGAAGGGATGCTGGGTGCCCACATGGGAAGGGATGCTGAGTGCCCACATGGGAATGGATGCTGGGTGCCCACAGCAATCAGAGATGGTGGGTGCCCACATTTGGGAAGAGATTTAGGGTGCCCACCATGAGCACCCACCAGGGACAGGAATGGTGGGTGCCCTCAGCAATCAGGGATGGTGGGTGCCCACGTTTGGGAAGAGATTTAGGGTGCCCACTGTGAGCACCCACCAGGGATAGGGATGCTGTTTGCCCACAGCAATCAGGGATGGTGGGTGCCCACGTTTGGGAAGAGATTTAGGGTGCCCACTGTGAGCACCCACCAGGGATAGGGATGCTGGGTGCCCACACGGGAAGGGATGCTGGGTGCCCAGGTCAGGGGGTGATGCTGGGTGCCCACATTTGGGAAGAGATTTAGGGTGCCCACTGTGAGCACCCACCAGGGACAGGGATGGTGGGTGCCCTCAGCAATCAGGGATGGTGGGTGCCCACATTTGGGAAGAGATTTAGGGTGCCCACTGTGAGCACCCACCAGGGATAGGGATGCTGGGTGCCCACACGGAGCTCCAGTGCCTTGGGGACCTCCCTTTGTCCCCCCCTGTGCCACGCTGAGCCCCTGCCCGTGCCCGTGATGGCTCTGCCCGCCCTCCCTGCAGATCCCCCGACCGTCACCTTGTCCATCCAGCCCCAGACGGTGCAGGAGGGTGAGAGGGTCGTGTTCACCTGCCTGGCGACCGCCAACCCCGAGATCAAAGGCTACAGGTGAGAGCCCCCCCCAGAGCCTGGAGGACCTTGTGCAACCTCCTGGATGAGCCTCAGCATCCTAAGGAGGTGGGATGGGGTCAAACGGGGCCCTGGGGGTCCCACGTGGCCCTGGAACGTGCCCATCCTTGGCTCTGTGTCCCCACCCAGGTGGGCCAAGGGGGGAGTGATCATCGAGGACGCCAAGGAGAACAGGTACGACACGCAGGTGGACTACACCTTCTTCACGGAGCCCGTGTCCTGCGAGGTGCACAACGACATCGGCAGCACCAACGTCAGCACCCTGGTGGACGTGCACTGTGAGTGGACACCCTAACCCCGAGACTGCTCCCAAAATCCTCCCCCCCGGCTCTCCTGCTCATCTTCCCCCACCCTCTTCTCCTCCAGTCGCCCCTCGCATCGTGGTGGACCCCAAACCCACCGTCACGGACATCGGCTCCGACGTGACGTTGACGTGCGTGTGGTCGGGCAACCCGCCCCTGACCCTCACCTGGACCAAGAAGGAGTCCAACATGGTAGGGCCTGACAGGCTGGGATGGTGGGGGTGGCCCAGCGGGGTCCTGTGCCCCCTCCCTGATGCCCCCACCCCCTCAACACTTGCCCCCAGGTCCTGAGCAACAGCAACCAGCTGTACCTGAAGTCTGTCACCCAGGCGGACGCGGGGCAGTACGTCTGCAAAGCCATCGTGCCCCGCATCGGGGTGGGAGAGAGGGAGGTCACGCTCTTTGTCAACGGTGAGTGACCCCACCCAGGGTCAGGAACCACCCCACTTTTGCCCCCCAAACACCTCCCATGGGTTGGGTCCAGCCCCTTGTAGTGGGTTGACCGGGTACCCACCAAAGCTGTCCTATCACTGCCCTTTTCAGCTGCACAGAGGAGAGAAAATACAATGAAGGTTCATGATTGAGGTCCCTCACGGGCAAAACGGGCTCCAGTTGGGGATATTAATTGAATTTATTATTAATAAAATCTGAGTGGGAGAATGGGAAGGAAAATAAAGCTTAAAAACACTTTCCCTCCACCTCTCCCTCCTTCCCAAGTTCTCCCTCCTCCTTCCAGCAGTGCAGGGAGATGGGAATGGGGGTCACAGTCAGTTCATCCCAGGTTGGTCCTGTTGCTGCTCAGGGGGAGGAGTTGGGGTCCTTCTCCTGCTCCAGGGTGGGGTCCCCATGGAGACAGTTCTGCAAGGACTTCTCCACTGCGAGTCCTTCCCATGGGCTGCAGTTCTTTGGGAACTGCCCCAGCCTGGATCCCTTTTCCATGGGGTCAGTCCTTTAGAACTGCTCCAACCTGGGTCACTCTTCCATTGGGTCAGTCCTTCAGGAACTGCTCCAACCTGGATCCTTTTTCCATGGGGTCAGTCCTTTAGAACTGCTCCAGTGTGGGTCACTCTTCCATGGGGTCAGTCCTTCAGGAGCTGCCCCAACCTGGATCCTTTTTCCACGGGGTCAGTCCTTCAGGAACTGCTTCAACCTGGGTCCCTTTTCCATGGGGTCAGTCCTTCAGGAACTGCCCCAGTGTGTGTCACTCTTCCATGGGGTCAGTCCTTCAGGAACTGCTCCAACCTGGATCCTTTTCCCATGGGGTCAGTCTTTCAGGAACTGCTCCAACCTGGGTCACTCTTCCATGGGGTCAGTCCTTCAGGAACTGCTCCAACCTGGATCCTTTTTCCATGGGGTCAGTCTTTCAGGAACTGCTCCAACCTGGATCCTTTTTCCATGGTGTCAGTCCTTCAGGAACTGCTCCAACGTGGGTCTGCAGGAGACTGGAGGACTCTGCCCCAGCATGGGCTTCCCATGGGTTCACAGACCCTTCTTGGGCATCCCCCTAATTCCTCTGGGTTTCTCCAGGTGCATCTCTGCACCCCTGTGACCCTCCCTGGGTCTGCAGGGGCACAGCTGCCCCACCATGGACTGCCCCACCATGGGGTGCCCCACATGCTGCAGGGCAGCATCACCTTTGGGACCTGGAGAAGCTCCTGCCCCTCCTGCTGCCCCACCCTGGAGCTCTGAAGCTGTCCATGTGTCCTTCCATCTGCACAATAACTTGATTTTCCCTTCCTAATTACATTACCCCAGAGGTGTCCCCACCATTCCTGATGGGCTCAACCTTTGCTGGTGGCGGTTCCGTCCAGGACCCGCCTGGAATCGGCTCCATGGCCATGGTGGAACCTTCTGGCAGCTTCTCACAGGAGCCACCCCTGCATCCCCAAAACCCTGGGCACGCCAACCCAATGGGCCACCCCTCTTTGCCCCTCCAGGCCCCCCCATCATCTCCAGCGAGGCGGTGCAGTACGCGGTGCGCGGCGACCGCGGCAAGGTGGAGTGTTTCATCGGCAGCACGCCGCCCCCTGACCGCATCGTGAGTGCCACCAGGGGGGCTCTGGGAGGGTCCTGGGGGTGGTGCTGAGCTCCAGCCGCTCACCCAGCCCCGTCTCCCACCCCGGCGTGGCCAGGCGTGGGCGTGGAAGGAGAACATTCTGGAGGCAGGGACGCTGGAGCGGTACACGGTGGAGAGGACGAACACGGGCAGCGGGGTCCTGTCCACCCTCACCATCAACAACGTCATGGATGCCGATTTCCAGACCCGCTACAACTGCACGGCCTGGAACAGCTTCGGGCCGGGCACTGCCATCATCCAGCTGGAGGAGAAAGGTGGGACCACCACGGCACCACCGGGATGCCAGGGGGGCAGCCCCGTGAGCTCTGGGGCGTCGGTGAGGTTTGGCACCATCCTGGCAGCGCCACTGTCCCCAGGTAAAGCCCTCCCTGTCTCTCACAGAGGTCCTGCCCGTGGGCATCATCGCCGGTGCCACCATCGGTGCCAGCATCCTCCTCATCACCTTCCTCGTGGCGCTCACCTGCTTCTTGTACCGGCGGCGGAAAGGAAGTGAGTGGGGAGGTCCTGGAGGGGATCCCAAACCACACCGGGGGTGCCACCATGGCAGGGGAGGGTGAGGATGTGGCCCGTGGCCACCTCCACGCCCGGTGCCACGTGTCCCCCAGGCCGCAAGGACGTGACCCTGCGGAAGCTGGACATCAAGGTGGAGACGGTGAACCGGGAGCCGCTGACCCTGCACGCGGACCGGGAGGAGGACACGGCCAGCGTGTCCACGGCCACGCGGGTCATGAAGGCCATCTACTCGGTGAGGGACACCCCATGCCGGGGGTCACCCCGCAGCGCCCACCCCGCTTGTCCTTCCCAGCTTGTCCTTCCAAGCTGAGGGAGATGACAAGAAGCACAGAGAGGGACTTTAGAGAAGAGTTTGGGGTGGCAGGGCCGAGAGGGAACGGACCCAAACTAAAGGAGAGGAGGGTTAGATGGGATTTTGGGAGGAGGTTCTTCCCTGTGAGGCCCTGGCACAGGATGACCAGAGAAGATGTGGCTGCCCCTGGATCCCTGGAAGTGTCCAAGGCCAGGTTGAAGCAACCTGGGTTAGTGGAAGGTGTCCCTGCCCATGGATTGGAACTGGCTGATCTCTAAGGTCCCTCCCAACCCAAACCATTCCACGATTCCATGATTCTCCCCCCTCTCCCGCAGTCCTTCAAGGATGACGTGGACCTGAAGCAGGACCTTCGCTGTGACACCATCGACACTCGTGAGGAGTACGAGCTCAAGGTCAGGTGGTGCTGGGGCTCTTGGGGGTCAGAAGAGGGGCAGGGCTTGGGTGGAGGAGAAGGGTCACTTGGTCTGTTCAGCCTGGAGAAGAGGAGACTGAGGGGAGACCTCAGGGGGCTGCAGCTTCTCCTGAGGGGCAGCTCTGCTGTGTGAGCAGGGACAGGACACGAGGGCACGGCTGGAGCTGTACCAGGGCAGGGTTAGGGTGGATCTCAGGAAAAGGTTCTTCCTCCAGAGGGTGGTGGGCACTGCCCAGGCTCCCCAGGGCAGTGGGCACAGTCCCAAGGCTGCCAGAGCTCCAGGAGGGTTTGGGCAACACTGAGGGACAGGATGGGATTGTTGGGGTGTCTGTGCAGGGCTGGGAGTTTGACTTTGATGATCCTTGTGGGTCCCTTCCAGCTCAGGATATTCCATGATTCTATGGGATGTAGCTCCTGCTTCAGCCTTGGTTCCCAGGCATCCCACTCATCCCAGGTCCCCCCACTCAATCCTCTCAAGTCCAACAATGGACTGGGTGATCCTTGTGTGTCCCTTCCCATCAGGATATTCCCTAATTCTAAGAGGTTCAGCTCCCAGGCCTTCCCACTCAATCCCATCTGGTCCATCAATGGTCTGAGTGGTACTTGTGTGTCCCTTCCAACTTGGGATATTCCATGATTCTAGGAGATCCATTTCCCAGGCCTTCCCACCAAATCCCATCAATGAACTGGATGATCCTTGTGTGTCCCTTTCCATCAGGATATTCCCTAATTCTAGGAGATTCATCTCCAAGCCTTCCCACTCAATCCCATCAATGGTCTGAGTGGTCTTTGTGTGTCCCTTCCCATCAGGATATTCCCCAATTCCATAAGATTCATCTCCAGGCCTTCCCACCCCATCCCATCTAGTCCATCAATGGACTGGGGGGTTCTTTTGTGCCCCTTCCCATCGGGATACTCCCCAATTCCATAAGATTCATCTCCAGGCCTTCCCACCCATCAATCCCACCAACGCACCTCCCGATCCTCGCGCGCCCTTCCCAACCAGCCCATTCCCCAACCCCCTCCTCCTGTCCCCCCCTCAACCCCTCACTTTTCCCCACCCCAGGACCCCACCAATGGCTACTACAACGTCCGTGCCCACGAGGACCGCCCGTCCTCCCGCTCCGTCCTCTACGCCGACTACCGCAACCCCGGCCCTTCGCGCTACGACACCCGCCCTCCTTCCCGCCTGTCCCACTCCAGCGGCTACGCCCAGCTCAGCACCTACACCCGTGGTGGCCCCGCATCCGACTACACCTCCGAGGCCCCCCCAGCTCCCGGCGCCGCTCCCGGCACGGCGGGAGGGGACACCACCAGCCAACTCTCCTACGAGAACTACGGCGGCCACGCCGCCTTCCCGGCGGGTCCCGGTTATGCCACGTACCGTTTGGGGTACGGGAACCCGCCCGGCTTGGAGCGGGCGCCCTACGACGCCTACGACGCCATGGGGAAGTTCGCCAGCAGCGCCACGCGCTTCTCCTACACCTCCCAACACTCGGACTACGGGCAGCGCTTCCAGCAGCGGATGCAGACACACGTTTAGGGGGGGGTGGTGCCAAAAATTGGGGAGGGGGGGCTGGCAGCGGGCAGAGGGGGTCCACAGGTACCTCACGACGGGTCCCCTGATATTCAGGGGCTCATCCCGACCCTCGTGCCCGGGTTTGTCCTCCCCGAGTGTCTTTGAGCTTCCACTCATTCCGTTCTTTCTTTTCGGTACCTTCCTGGAGGAGGGAGAGGGGTGTTTGTGGTGAGGGGGGTTTCATGCCCGCTGTGCCCACCCTGTGCCCCCCTCATTCCCACCCCCTCTGTTTTCCAACCCCCCCCCTCCCCCCCATGAGCTCCGCAGGGCCGGATCCTTCTCCCCAGCACCCAGAGCTGCCCCCATCCCATCTGGAATCCCATGGGATGGAGCAAAAGGGGGGCTCCGTGTGGTCGTCCCCGTGTCCGTGCATCCACATGGACACGGAAAGCCCGGCTTGTTTCCACCAAAAAAAAGCCCCATCCCAGCCATTCCCATTCCCTGTGCCTTGATTTTGGGGCCAGCCCTCCCTCAGGGTCAGCTCTCCCCCCCTTCCCTATCCCAACAGGCCCCTCGGAGCCACTCACAGGGGATGTCCCGGTGGTCCCGAGGGGTTGGAATTGGGGGATTTGGGGGATTTGGAGCAGCAGAGCCTCAGTATTGGTGCATCCTTCCCCCTCATCATACGCACACTCATTCCCATGGGAAAGGCCGTGGTGGGAACCCATCCCAGATCCCACCTCTCCAGGTTGTCACTTTGTCCCCAGGGTCAGGGACACACGGCGGGGGGGGTCCCTTTTATGAATGTATATATAATACAGGTGTAGATAAGGGGGGGCAGTGCCCACCCAGCCCCCAGCCCACATTCCCAGAGCGCTCCCAAGGAATGTTCGGAGCCGTGACAAACCAAACCAGTTGGGATCAGGAGCTCCAGGGACTGGGAGAAACTGGGGACCCCCCAGTTTCGCCGCCTAGAGCCATGGGTTCCCCCCACAGAGTGGGGACTGTGGGGTCCTGGATGAGTTTTGGAGGTAAGGAGAAGAATTCCTGGGTTTATCCCAGCCCCAGTTCCCTGCAGACCCTCAGGATTAGGTACGAAACACCCTCCAGGGTGGGTCTGTCCTGGGGAAGGGGGGACACATTTTCCCATCCCCATCCCACCCAGCCCCCCAATCCCAATCCCAATCCCAGCAGGATGGATTTGATCCCACCACGAGGAGGTACGACAAGAAAGGGCTGGAAAGGGTCTCCTGGCCCGCTCCCTTTCCCGGGAACCCCCCCAAAAGGTCCTGCCAGGACAGCCCAAACCCCCGAAGATGCTGAGCCAGGACCCCCGGCCATTCCCAAGGTGCCTGATTTAACCCCCCATCCCAACACCCCCCTCATTCCGGGAGCTCCAGGTGCTGCACTCCCACACCGATAGCAATATCCCATGGGAAGGAGGGTCTCGCCACAGCCACTCCCAGGCACAGGGAAGAGAAGCCGAAGCTTTAAATTCCAACCCACACGGGGGTGAAAACTGGGCCCCCTCTGAGACCACCAGGGTGACAAAGGGGACCCCCCCTCAGCCAAGGCTGGGTCAGACCACCCCCGGTACCTCTTGACACACCCACCCCCCAACTTTCCCATTTTTTATGTTCCATTTTCCTTTTTTTTTTTTTTTTATTTTTAAATATTCTGTACTATATTTTTAGTCTTAAACATGATATATTATATATATTTAATTTTTTTATATATCTATATATATAAATGGTTACCAAAAAAAGAAAAAAAAAGGAAGGGCTGTGAGTTTTCCTTTCGAAGCAGCAGGTCAGGATGGAAAGGTCCTGTTGCCTTTAGAGTGAAAAGCAGCAAGACCTTCCAGTCCTGGCACTTTTGGGCTGGGAAGGATCTTTGTCCGTGTCCAATTCTGGGTCAAAAAATGGCATTTTTGGGAGACGGGCTTCTGCCAGCAAACCACAGGGCTTTTCCCAAAAAAAGAAAGGCCAAAGGATTTGGTTCTCAGGTGTCAACGATGCAGCTTCCCTGGCAATCCAAAAACACCGAGATCTTCAGGTCCTGACACCTTTTCCCTTGGAAGGATCTTCGTCCGTGTCCAATTCTGGGTCAAAAAATGGCATTTTTGGGAGTTGAGCTCCTTCCAATGGATGACAGGGCTTTTCCCCAGGAAAGGAATCCCGCAGCCTTGGGCTCTCAGGTGGCGCTACCGAATAGTCTAATAACCACTACCACTAATTATCTTTACCCCTAATTACCGCTACCCAACGTAACCACTACCCCAAATAACCACGACTGTTAATACCACCACTCCTAATAATCACTACTCCTAATTACCACTACCCCAAATAACCACTACCCCTAAATACCACTACCCCAAATAACCACTACCCCTAATTACCACTACCCATAATTACCACTACGACTAATCACCACTACCACTAATTAACACAACCACATACTACCCCTACCCCTAACACTGACCATAACCCTAACCCTAACCTTAATTACCACTACCCCTAATTACCACTACTGTTAATAACCACTACCACTAATTAGCACAACCACATGTTACCCCTACCCCTAACACTAACCATAACCATAATCCTAACCCTAATAACCACTACCCCTAATTACCACTACCCCTAATAAACACTAGCTTTAATTACCGCTACCCCCAAAAACCACTACCTATAATTACCACTACTGCTAATAACCACTACCACTAATTAACACAACCACATATTACCCCTAACACTAACCATTACCCTAAGCCTTATAACCAGTACCCTAATAACCAGTATCCCTAATAATCACTACCCCTAATAACCACTACCCCTAATTACCACTACCCCTAACAACCACTACCCCTAATTACCACTGCCCCTAATAACCACTACCCCTAATAACCACTACCCCTAATAACCACTACCCCTAATTATCACTACCCCTAATTACCACTACCCCTAACAACCACTACCCATAGTTACCACTACCACTAATTACCACTACCATTAATTACCACTCCCACCACGTAGCACTGCCCCTAACCCTAACCATAAACCAAAGGATCTTCCTCTGTGTCCAATTCTGGGCCAGAAATGGCAATTTTGGGAGTTGAGTTTCTGCCAGGGAACGATTGCCCTTTTCCCCAAGAAAGAAAGGCCAAAGGATTTGGCTCTCAGGTGCCAACGATGCAGCTTCCCTGGCACTCCAAAAGCACCAAGATCTTCAGGTCCTGGCACCTTTTGCCTCAGGAGGATCTTCATCCATGTTCAATTTTTGGCCAGAAATGGGAATTTGGGAGATGAGCTTCTGCCAATGAATGATTGCCCCTTTCCCTTAGACAGAAATCCCACAGCCTTGGGCTCTCAGGTGCATTTGGGCTTGCTTTTTTGGGAAAAGCCCTGTTGGTGGGTGGCAGAAGCCCATCTCCCAAAATCGCCATTTCTAGCCTGGAATTGAATACAAAGATCCTTCCCAGGGCAGGAATTGAATACAAAGATCCTTCCCAGGACAGGAATTGAATATAAAGATCCTTCCCAGGACAGGAAGGTCTTGGTGCCCAGGAAAACTTGAATATCTGGGAACAGCAGGGAAAACAACCCCCTGAATTTCTTCCAGGGAAAACAACCCCCTGAATTTCTTCCTCCTCGGGTGAGGAAAACGTGTGGCTTTGGCTCTTTCACCCCACTTTTGGGGAGCTGCTGCTCCTCCCCTCCCAGCTGAGCCTGGAGAATGTGGAGATGATTCCATGCGGCTGGAATGTGGCTGGATGAGAGCCTGGAGAGCCTGTGGGCTCTGGGATGGCTGGGATGGAGGGCTGGATCCAAGCCAGAGGTGACCCATGGGAGATGATGCTGCTCCCAGGGGTGGTGGAGGATCAGCCCTTCCCCATCTCTGGGGGCTTGGAAATGGCAGGAATTCTGTAATTCCGGCACTGAAAGGACACCAGGACAATTGCAGGGCTGGAGCAGCTCTGCTGTAGGGAAAGGCTGAGGGAATTGGGATTGTTCAGCCTGGAGAAGAGAAGCTTTGGAGTGACCTAATTTTGTCCTTCCAGGGCCTGAAGGAACTACAAGAACATGAAGAGACAATTTCCAAGGGCTTGGAGTGACAGGACAAGGGGGAATGGTTTCAAACTTGGGCATAAATCCTTCCCTGGGAGGGTGGGCAGGCCTTGGCATGGGTTGCCCAGAGAAGCTGTGGCTGCCCCATCCCTGGAAGTGTCCCAGGCCAGCTTGGAGCAACCTGGGATGGTGGGATGTTTCCCTGCCCATGGCAGGGGGTGGCACTGGTTGATCTTTAAGGTCCCTTCCCACCCAAACCATTCCAGGATTCCCTGAAATGTCAGCACAAAGCCCCTCTCTGGCACAGCCAGGATGTTCCTGACCCTGGGAACGGACTCGTCCCTTCTCCCTCCTCCCTCTGCACCTGCAAAATGATGATTTTTTGGTCGTGCTGAGCCGAATTTTTGGCAAATTTGTGGTTTTCCTGGCTGTGATCCAGCATGGATCCCAGGATCCCACTCTCCTCCCTCTCCCCTCCCTCAGCTCCAGCTCCAAGCTCCCTGTGCTCTTCCCTGACCTCCTGACTCTGGCATTTTTGAGCTGATCAGCCCTGACAGATGCTCCAAGTGGGGTTTTTTCTGCCTTTGGAACTGTTTTCCCTGCTCTTTTTTCTTGTAGGCACCTGAAGGAAGCCCCTTGCCAAACTTTTTGGGGTTGTTCCTCATCGGGATCACTTAATTACTTCATCTTTCCTTTCAGGAACCTTCTGCATCCAGAGGGACAGGCAGGAAAGCAGCGTAAAGGAGAAACCACTGGGTTAATAATGACTTTCTTCCTTCCGTTTTCCAGGCTGGATTTTGATGCTGATGGAGGAGGGAACAGTAAATTCCTCAGGTGAGGAATAACGTGGCATCCAGACTTTCTGCCCTGTGCTCTGGGGGTGTCTGTGTGTTTTCCCCAGAGCAGGATCTCGCTGCTCCTGTGGCTTTTCCCCTCTGGAAGTGGTGGGAAGTGCTCCCCTTCCTTAAACTCTTCCCTTTCTGCCACTCAGCAGAATTCCCCCATCTCTGCAGCTTTTGTTGCTGCCCCAGACACGTGTTAATTAACCCTGGTCTGTTGTGAGGATGCTCCAGTTCCGGAGATATCCTTTTTCCCAGGGAGCTGCCGAGGCTGGGGGAGGGATCAGAGGGGACAAGGGGGGTCCCCAGGGGGGTTCTGGGGTCTCTGGGCACCCACGAGCCCCTCAGTGCCCCGCAAAGGGCTGTTTGGGGTCCCTCAGTGTGGCTCTTCAGGGAATGGGCTCAGGCCAGGGGGGCTGCAGGGACGCTCCGGAGTCTCCCAAACCCCAGCTCAGACACCCACGCCACTTTTTTGGGTGCTTTTTCCCCTTTGACGCCCCTCACCAAGAGCCACAATCCCATTCCAAGAACCGCATCCAGTTCCTCCTGTCCTTCCCCAGCGTTTTGGGGATCCCCCTGGACTGTGGCCCGGCAGAAACGACGGCTCTGCCGGTCCCTTGGGTGCCGCTTCCCACCCTCCCCACGGCTCCTTCTTGCTGCAGAGACACCGGCCCTGCTGCAGAGCGTGTTTCCCCCCCCCTCTGCTTTCCATCCCTCCCTGTTTTCCACTTGGAATCGCTGGGGGTATTAAATAAAAAATCAGCTTTTCAGAGCGGTTCCTCCCCACCGCAGCCCCCGCAGCCGGGAGGGCTCGGGGGGGGCTTTTCCGCATCCCCCTGAGTGGGGAGAGGTGCGTGGGGGATCAGCGGGAGCCCGTGGAGCTGCTTTGGCAGGTCCACAACCCTGGAATCCCTCCCGGAGCCTCTCGGGGCGCCCCTTCCCGAGGAGTCTCCCTGCGGTTCAGCCCCCCCATCCCGATTTCAGGGGGTGTTTTTCCGCCCCGCTTTTTTGGGGAGGGCTGGGAGAGCAGCCCGGGACGCTCCCGTTGCCTGCGAGTGCCTCGGGAATGGCTCCGGCCGCCGGGCAAGCCCCGTTTCCCCTCGCCCTTGCCCGTCCCCGAGGCCAGCGGGAGCCTTGGCAGGGCTGTGCCCGGCGTCACTCCCGTTAATCCGGGCACTGATCCCGGCTGATGCCGCAGGGTCGGGGGTCACCGGCAGCCCCCGCCATACTGCTCAGCATCCTCGCCGCCGCTCTTCCCCTCCGTGCCCCCCGCCCAATTATTCGGCGGAGAGCTAATTAACGAGCCGGCGGTGCCCCGCGATGCTCCGCATCCCACGGGCTGCGGCGGGAGGCGGCTTCGCTCCTCCCCGTCTCTCCCGGCGCTGAGTCTTCCCCTCGCCGAGCCGCTCCGAGGAGCAGAAATGGAGGGGGAATTGCCCAGGAGCAAAGGCCGGCTGCCCTCGCTGCTCCTGGCGCTGCTGGGGCTCGGGCCAGGTGAGTGCGGGGACCCCGCGACCCACGGGAGACTCGTGGGGAAGGAGGGTGGGCTCAGCGTGGGGGGACCCCCAGCCCGCCTCTTCTCACCGTGCCACCCGAGGTGGGGTCCGGAATGCCGGTTGGAGCCTTGGGGAGAGGTTTGGGAAGGAGCAGCCGGGGGTCCCCGGGCTCTGTCCCCTGTTTTGTCGCCCCCCCGAGCCCCTTCGAGCCCCCGGGGCCGCTCCGGAGCCACCCGCGAAGTGGGTCCTTACGTAAAGCGGGAGCGAGGAATCCCCTTAATTCCCGGCGTGCTAATCCTCACGTTCGCTAATTCCCGTAAAACCTCCCAATTCCTACGGAAAACATCTGATAGTACGGGCAGATTAATTTTGGGAGGGGGGGGAGAGGATTTTCCTAACCATTAATTGGCCTCACGGGCGGGATGGGCCGGCGCCAGCACCGGGCAGTGCCACGAGGTGATGCCAAATATCTGCCCCAGCTCGGTGGGGAAAAAACCCCCTGTTTTCCACGCTTTGGAGTTCTCCAGCTGCTTTCTGCGATCCAAATTTTTTTCTGATATCAGAGCGTGGGAGGATGAGGAAAAGTGAAACCCGGGGTTCAAATCGGCCCCGGAGATGTTGGGTTGGATTTTTTGGGGGGAAGGGGGTGATGGAGGCTCGAGTTGGGCTCATCCAGATGCCAAACGCATCGAGCATCAACATATTTCTCCTCCTTCCCTCCCTCCCCCCTCCCCTCCCGGCTCCTGCCGCGGAGTCGGGGCTGCGGAGCCGCGTGTTCCAAAAAATCTGGGGTAAACAGGATGAGCCGGCAGGAGGATGGCGGGGAGGCGATGGGAGGAGGCCCTGGCACCAGGCAGGCTTTTGCCGGCCCTCATTTCCTCCGGCTGCCCCTCCGACAGAGCGGGGGAGGCCGGCCGGGACCCCCCCACGGGCGGGGATGTGCCGTGGGAGGGTGGGAAACCTCCCCGAGAGGAGGAGGAGGAGGAGGAGGAGGAGGGTGCGCTGGGTCAGCGGCCTGATGGATGGAGGGATGGAGGGATGGATGGAGGGATGGAGGGAGAGATGGAGGGAGGGATGGAGGGAGAGATGGAGGGAGAGATGGATGGAGGGACGGATGGAGGGATGGATGGATGGGGGGAGGGATGGAGGGATGGAGGGAGGGATGGAGGGAGGGATGGAGGGAGGGATGG
>JAWWLT010000309.1:0-15015 GCA_035040995.1 Premnoplex brunnescens
GGGAAAGGGGGACCTATGGAATGGCAGGGACATGGGAAGGGGGACACATGGAATGGCAGGGACGGGGGAAGGGGGACATATAGAACTGCAGGCGTGTGAAAATAGAGATGTACAGCCCCACGAACACACAGAAATGGGGACACAGCCCCATAGACATATGGAAATGGGGCCTTATAGAACTCCAGGGACACGGAAACACAGATGTATAGAATTGCAGACATATGGAAACAGGCTCCTACTACCCCACAGACACGTGGAAATGGGGGCATACAGCCCCACAGACACGTGGAAATGGGGGCATACAGCCCCACACCGTGTCCCTACAGCCCCATCCCCAACTCTTTCTCAAATTCCCCTCCAGAGCTCTGTCCATGCCGCGACCTGACACATCTCAGAACACCTTACACATAAAGACCGTCCTTCTGCTATAGCAGGGAGAGGCCAACAGCACAGAACGGGGCCACAGCACCCATTTGGGGGGTCTTTGAGCACACACCCGACACCCCCAGGTACCCTTTGCAAGCCCCAGAGCTACACACACCCCTGCAGGTACGTGTAGAAACACAAATACGCAGAGGTTGGGAGTGATCCAGCTGCGGTACGAGGTGTCCAGGCAGGAATGGGGTCACATCCTGCACAGTTCGGCTGCTTCATTACCTCAGAGAGCTAATTAGGTGCACACACACACACACACACACACACACGTGTGCACACGCACCCAGCACACACACGCGTGTTGGCCCAGAAAGCGATTAGCAGCCGCTCAAATTTGCATCTCATTAACATTCCCACAAGGGTTATTTCACAGCCGAAGGCGGGCGGATGCTCGTTGTACCGAGCGCAGGAAAAAAAAAAAAAGAAAAAAAATCAACCCCGGAGCTTTGGGGTGCGGGAGGAGGATGAGGAGGGGGCTGGGAGGGGGAGGAAGGGCGAAGGGGGCGGCGGGGCGGGCGGGGGGACCTGGCGGTGGGAGACGCGGGGCCGGGAGCATTGGGAAGCGAGTCACGTCGGGTAATTTATGGGTGATGCTTCTGCGGGAGTTTAAGACCTCGATGCCTTCCATAAACTATTTTACTTGTTTAAAACCCGCGGTGGCTGGAAAGGAATTTGGGGGGCGGCGAGCGGGGTGGGGAGGGGGATTGTTTGTGTTTCCCTTGGGAATTCGAGCTGGGGAGGGATTGGCGAGTCCCTGGAGCCACCGCTGACCGTCTCCCCACTGGTGGAAAGCAGTGGATTTTGGGGGGGCTGAGCCCCTCCGGCTCCCCCTTTTCACCTCCAGTCGATACCTGAGGCTCGAAAACGAAGCAGGGAAAGAGGGGGGGCAGCCCCCGAGTCTCATTCTCAATTAGAAAACCTTTTACTCTCTGGAAAGGCAGCGGTTGAGAGCGCGAGGGAGCGGGAGAGGCATTTCCAATAGTCACACTTGTCAAGTGAGACCATCTTTTAGCCCTCAGGAACAGCAAATCCCCGTGAACTCTGGGTGAACCAAGATTGAAGTCATAAATCAGCCCTACAAAAGCTGCTGCTGGATGCGGGTGCCGCGCTCCTGCCTTTAACGCTTTCACGGGCGAAGGAGGGAGAGAAGGAGAGGGGGAAAATGGCAAAAAAAAAAATAAAATATATTCAAGGGGAAAAAAAATCTGAAAAATTCGCATTATCTCCACGCTGCAAGAAGGCGTGAGGATGAGGAGGGAGCGGGATGCTGGTGCCTTCCTAGGGTGGAATGAAGGGTTTTCATCCCCATCGAGGGGTTGGGGTTTTTTTGGGGTGCTGGGTTAGCAAAGCGGGGGGGCATTGAAGGAAGGGAGCGTGAAGATGAGGAGGCTGCGGAGGGGGGAGGAAGGAAAAGGGTGGAAGGGGAGATGGAGGAGAAAAAGCATTGATTAGTGAAAGGAAATAGCTGCCGTAATGGATCTGGGGGAGGGAGAGGAGCCATCGATCCGCTAATGGGAGAGAGAAAATGGGAGCGAGGGAAAAAAATATATATAAAAAGCCTATTAAGAAAGAGTGGAGAGTGTGCACTGCATCTATATAGGCTGGACACATCCAGAGGGGATGGATACATCCAGAGGGGCAGGACACATCCAGGGGGATAGGACACATCCAGGGGGATAGGACACATCCAGAGGGGCAGGACACATCCAGGGGGATAGGACACATCCAGAGGGATAGGACACATCCAGAGGGGCAGGACACATCCAGGGGGATAGGACACATCCAGAGGGGATGGATACATCCAGAGGGGCAGGACACATCCAGAGGGGATGGATACATCCAGAGGGGCAGGACACATCCAGGGAGACAGGACACATCCATAGAACCAGGACAAAAGCAGAGGGACAGGACACAACCAGAGGTCATGGACATATCCATATGGGCAGGACACATCCAGAGGGACAGGACACATCCAGAGAGGCTGGACACATCCATAGCACCGGGACACATTCACAGGGACGAGGTAGATCCAGAGGTGCTGGACACATCCTGAGGACCAGGACACATTCCAAGGGACAGGACACATCCTGAGGACCAGGACACATTCCCAGGGACAGGACACATTCCCAGGGACAGGACACATCCACAGGGACAGGACTCATTCCCAGGGACAGGACACATCCACAGGGACAGGACACATTCCCAGGGACAGGACACACCCACAGGGACAGGACACATCCCCAAGGACTGCCTGTGCCCTGCCTGTACCTGCCCACGGCCGACCCCAACACCTCATTCTCCCCTCCACGCGCGGGGTCATTTTTATTTAACCCCTCCACGAAACCCGCCCATCCTGCGCATCCTTCGGGCAAGGCGGTAGCTAAAAAAAAAAACACAAACCAAAAAAATCCCATAAAAACTAAAATCGAAGCCCTGCTTGGGCGCCCCCGGGATGCTCTCGGGGAGCGTCCCCCCACCCGCATCGCCTCTCGCCGGGCTAGTCCGGGCTGCCAACCACTCTGATGGCTCCCGTCGCTGGTAATTCCAGTGCCCTTTTCCCGCAGACTTTCCCGGGAAGTTAATGCGCACCGGAAGCTCCGGCCCCGCCGCTCGCTAATGGGCTGCGGCGGGAGCGGCTCCGAACGCTGCATACAAATGGCCTTGGCTCGGGGTGCCCCGAGATTTATGGCTCTTTTGCCTTCTGGAGCTGTAAACAAGGCAGGGAAAAAAAAACCAACCCCCCCAGTCCGTGCCCCGCGTACACCTGAAGGAGCTTCCAAACCCCCCGGAGGCGCAAAACTTGCAATTTTATAATTTTTTGGTTGGGTTCGGTTTGTGGGGGTTTTTTTTCTCTTTTTTCCCCCCAGCCGAAAATGACATTTTGGGAGCCGGGCGCGGAGAGGCGAATTCCCCGTGGATTTGGGGGGTTTCTCCACGGAGGGGCCGCGCTGCCCTGCGAGGATGAGGATGGGGAAAGGCTGGGGAGGGGGTGAGGAATGAGGGGTATTTTTAATAATTTCTTCTTTTTATCTGTATTATTTCAGAGCGCAAGGAGCGGGCGAGGAGGGGGTTCCAGCGCCCGCTGCCCCCGGAAGAAATCCCAGCTTAAAAAAAAAAAAAAGGAAGAAAAAAAAAGAAATTAGAAGAAAGAGAAACACGCAAAGAAATCCGAAATGCGGCTAAAAAAGAGCGATTTGGGGGGAATCTTTGCCCGCCGGAGCTGCCGCCTTTGGAACGACAGGAGCGGGGAGAAGATGCCGGAGTTTGGGTGCAAATCGCAAAGATTTGGGAAGAGTTTGCTGAGCTAAAAATTGTAAATTTTGAGCTCTGCGGGCTGGTAGGTGAAAACTGCGATCGTGGCCGGAGGTTTGGGGGGCTCCGAGAGGCCCTAAAAGCTCATACGGGGGGAAAATACCAAAGTGCAGGAGGGAAGGAGGAGAAGAGGAGTTTAAATCACAGTGAAGTTTCTGCTTGGGTTTATTATGCCTGTTATTGGGGGCTTTTCTGGGAATAAAGTTAAATTTCTGGGTAGAGTTTGGGTTCTCGGGGAATTTTGGGAAGTAGTTTTCAGAAGCGGGACGTGCAGTCATCCCTCGGCTATGTTAGAATATATTGTTATTATATTTTATTATCTTCTATATTCTACCTAATATATCGATCTATCTATTCTAGATTATATTTATTCTTTAATTTATTATTTATCGTATTGTCTTATATACTTTATTATCTCCTATATATTTTATTATCTAGTATATCTGATATCTTAAATCTTGTCTAGATCTTGATCTTCTATCTTATATATTTATAGAATATATTTATATTATAGGCATATTACATATTCATGTAATATATAATACGAGATATATATGTTTTCTATATATACACCCACGCGATTTTTTAACTATAACAAATAAATAAATAGAGAGATTAATATTTATAAATTAGAAACCTCCTTGCTCTGCATCAAGGCGCAAAATCCAACCCAAAACTCACCAAAAATACTCCGAGGAGAGGCGGGAACTCGCATTTCTGACTCTCTTTCGAGCCCGGCGTTCCCAGCAAAGCCCGGGACACTCGTGGCTAATATTTAATTTGAAAAGCGCCGGGAAAGCCGCGGCCCTTCCCGGAGCATCCCCCGATCCCCCGCCCGGGATATTTGGGGATGTGCACAACGCGCCTCCTCCCCGTTCACACGGGGCCCTTTGGATCGCTCTTAAACTCCCTTTTCTGGCGTTCTTTAGGGAAGAACCCCGGGATTTAAGGACTAACAGGGCGGAGTTGGCCGGGAAGGGAGCGCGGGGTCGCTTCGAACGTTCCCTTTGAGATTCATCAAATATTGAAGGGCCGAGCCAAAGCTGCGCTTGTTCAGGGAGGGAACCGTTCGCAACCGGCGGCGATGGACGGGGCGATCCCCGCCCTGCCCTGCCCGGGACCCTCGGAACTCACCGGGGACGAGGAATCGCCGGGAGCCCCTTAAATAGCGGCGGCCCCGGCCCCGCTGGGACCCCCCCGCGCCCCCCGGTAACGTCATGGCCGGCCGGGGCCGAGCCCGCTCCGCCCGCCGCGAGGGGGAACGGGGGGGTTTGGCCAAAAACTCCCTTCTCCTCGCTCCGCTTTGCACTCTTTTACCTTATTTTATTATTAGACGTTGTTTTGGGGCTGGGTGTTATTTCATTAGATATCGGTTTAATTATAGATTGTGCTGTTATATATAATTTAATTATTATACATTATTCCATGTGTTATTTTATTAACATATGATTTTATTAATATATTATTTTAGTATATATTTTATTATTTATTATTACATATTTTATTCTTTCTTTTATTATTATGTACTCTTTTTATTGTTTATTTCACTATCATATACTGGTTTTTCACTGTTTTATTATTTCCTTTCATATTTGAATATTGTTCTTTTTTATTCCTTTTATTTCAAATATTTCAGTATCTCGTTCCTTTCATTTTATCGCAATTTTCTATTTGATTTAATTATTTTATTATTTTTTATTGTAGCTATTATTGCTATTGTTATTTATTATTATTGATTATGATTATTGATAATACTCATCCTATCGTGATTATTGCTATTATTATTGGTATTATTATTAGCCATTATTGTTGCTGTTATCACTATTATTACCATTATAGCTATTATTGCTATTGCTGATACTATCATTCTTCCCCTATAATTTCCTTATAAACACTTGGTACGATTCTTGTTATTATTAATTTTTATTAATATAAATTATATTTTTATTTATATATATATATAAATATAATTATTTTCCTCATTACCTCCTCCAAGACAAATCTCGCAGCTTCTTTGATATTTTTTTTCCAGACTCTGATTTGGGAATCTCGGGGTGTCTCTGGAGGACGGGAAGGGCTCCAGGGAGGAGCATCCCCCACTTCAGGCCCCACTGGGGGTCCCCACGGGGGTCCCCCCGGGGCAGTTCAGCATCACCCACCCCACTCCACGAGTGTACACACATGGGACAGCTGTGGGGGGTTTTTCCCTGCCACTCACAGGGGCACCGAACACGTGTGTGTGTGTGTGTGTGTGTTTGTGTGTGTGTGTGTGCAGGTGTCATACGTGCAGCTCAGCATGCACACACACCTGCCAGGTGTGTCTGTAACACACACACACACACGTGTGAAGGTGCCACACCCCTGTGTGCAAACACACAGATAGCACATCCCTGTGAAACACACGTGTGTAAAGGTGTTGTGGTTCTCTCTGGAAACACACACACACACGTGTGAAGGTGCCACACCCCTGTGTGCAAACACACGTGTGTAAAGGTGTCACAGTCCCCTATGTTAACACACACACACAGATGTGTGAAGGTATCACAAATACATACCGGTGTCACATCCCAGTGAAACACAGGGGTGCAAGGGTGTCACAGCCCTGTGTGCAAACACACGCACAGGTGTGTCACAGGTGTGTCACAGGCGTGTATCACACACCCCCTGCGTGTCCCCCCAGCTCTACAACACCTTGAGCAACCCAACCCCTACCCCAGCCAGGGGGTCTCTGCCCCCCCAAAAACCTCGACACCCAAACAAGGGATTTCTGCCCCCAAACCCTGAACCCCAAACAAGGGATTTCTGCCCCCAAACCCTGAGCCCCAAACAAGGGTTTTCTGCCCCCAAACCCTGACCCCAGCCAGGGGGTCTCTGCCACCCCCCCCCACCGGACCCCAACCCTGCACGACCCCCCCCAACACACCCAAGGCCAATGAGGGGGGATAATCCAAGCAAACGGCGGGTCCTGTTCCTCCCCGCTCCCCCCAGCCCCTCAGAACAGGTGACAGAGGGATCACCCGGCCCCAAAAAATCAACTTGCCATTCCAAAGTCCCCAAGGAAGCAGCCGGGGTGGGGCAGGGCTGGATGTCACGACAGTCTGAGCTGGCCACGGGAGTGAAATCCCCCCAGAAAATGTCTTTTCTGCTTTATTTCCCCCCAAAATGTGTGTGTTTTACCAACACTCGCTGTCTCTGTGGCGCAACACCCCACATTTTACAATTGTTGGCCCTTTTGAGGTCTCCAATCACCTTTACTCGGATGCAAAGAAATTAAAATCCATAATTAAGAGCATCCACTCATTAACGCCTCTTCCCAGGAGATTTGCGGGGTCACCTCGGGGTGCAGCGATGCTCGGGGGGGAGCAGGGAGGGAATGGGAAGGAATTTCTTCCGCCTGGAGTTGTATCCAGGGCTGGGGATAAAAGCAGAGCCCCGACCTGCTCCTCCGGTGCAGCAGCAGCAGCAGCAGCAGCAGCAGCAGCACAATGGGGCAGGTGAGCGGCTTTGGCTAATCAAGATAAATATCGTTTGCATGGCAGGAGCGTGGCTGGCCCTGCTAACGAGGAGATGGAGCTCGGGATGCTCCAGACCCGCATTGCCATGGTTACCTGCGCTGGGAGCTGCAGCTTGTGCCCCAAACCTGCCCAGACCTCCTAAAAAACCGCTCAGATCTCCCCTAATCATCCTCAAACAGCCCCAGACCTTCCCCCAGACTCCTCATAAACCTCTCCAGGCCTCCCCAAACCTCTCAGATCTGCCCTAAACATCCTCAAACCTCCCAAGAGCTCCTAAAACCACTCCTTGAACCACTCAAAACCTCCCCAAAGCTCCTAAAAATCCTCCCCAGACCTTCCCAAAGCTCCCAAACTTCCTCAAGCCTCTCCAGACCTCCCCGAGACTCCACAATCTCCTCAAAAACCTCCTCAAGGCCACCCAGACCTCCTCAAACCTCTCAAATTTCCTCAAACCTCTCAAATTTCCTCAAACCTCCCCTAAACCTCCTCAAAAACTTCCCCAAACCTCCCAAGTCTCCTCTAACCTTCCCAAGCATCCCCAAAACCTCCTCAAACCTCTCCAAATCTCCTTCAACCCCCTCCAACCTCTCCAAACCTCCTCAGACCACCCCAAACCTCTACAGGCCCAGCCAGAACTTCCCTGGGGTTCCCACAACGTCCCACAGAAACGACCAAGCTGACAAAAAAACCCAAAAAAACAAACAAACAAAAAAACCCCCAACCAACCAACCAACCAAAGACAACCAGGCAAAATTCAGCCTTTGGAAACATTTTTTTCCCCACTCCCTGGGGATTTTCAGGGATTTTCCAACGCAGAGCAAAAATCCCTCTTTTTTTTTTTGTTGTTGTTGTTTTGTTTTGGGGTTTTTTTCATATTTTGGGGGGAGCTTTTCTAGCAAACAATGGACCCCAGCCTGGCTGATTTCCTCCAGCCTCTCCCTGAGCGAATCTGCCCACGGGGATGTTTCCAAAATAAAAGAGGCTCTCGAGGTGTCTGTTCCGGATGGAATTCCTTCCCTCCTGGGCATTTTCCCCCACTCAAGCCCTCCCTGGGGAGTTTATCCCCCTCAGCTCCGAGTCCAGAGGGATTTGGGGGGCTCAGTTTGGGGTCGGCGGGGGGAGAAGGGGGAGGCAGCGCAGGGTGAGGGAGGTGATGGACGGCGGCGCGGGGGGAGGGAAGCGCGCCCCGAACCATCTGCTGCCAGGGCCATAAAGCAGTGGGATTTACAGCTCGGCTCTGGCAGCCGCCTCTGGGAGGCCTTTGCAAGGAATTCCCCGCTTTACAATGGGAAAAGCCCGGCGGGACCCGCACGTGCCGCAAAAAGGACACGGCCCGGGGGCACAGCCGGGCACCGAGGGGTGGGTGGCACCGGCACCGTCATTCCGGGCACGGAGCTCTGCCTGGGGGTCTCGAGGGGGGGGGATTTGGGGTGACACGTCCCAGCTGGAGGTGCAGGGTGGTACCTCCTGGCTGGGCAGCACAGGGAAGGTGCCCCACAGCTGGATGTGGGTGGTGGCACCTCACAGCTGGCACCCCATCTCTGGGCAGCACCCGGGGTGGCACCACAACACCAGGAAAGCATCCTCCAGTGGCACCCACGGCTGGGAAGTGTCACACCTGCACCCCACATCTGGGCAGCACCCTAGAGTGGCACCCCACACCTGGCACTCCCAGGAAAGGGACACCCCAAGGTACCCAAGATGGCACCTCCAGATATGGGTGGCACCTAAGATGGCCCCAAACACCTGGACACCATCCCACATCTGGGCGGCACCCTGGGGTGACACCTCACATCTGGAGGGCACCCTAAGGTGACCCCCTAACGCCTGGGCAGCATCTTACAGTGACAGCCCACATCTGGGCGGCCCCCACATCTGGGCAGCCCCCACATCTGGACAGCCCCCACATCTGGGCAGCCCTCCACATCTGGGTCCCGTCAAAGAGCAGCACCTGAACACCCCCTCCATGGGCACCCACACTGGGGCACACCCCACATCTGGCCAGCCCCCACATCTGAGCATCATCCCCCATCTGGGTGTCACCCCACATCTGGGTGTGACCCCACATCTGGCCAGCCTCCCACCACAGTCCCCCCCATCTGGGCCCACTCACACCTGAGCAGCCCCCACAGCTGGATGTACTCCTGTGTTTGAGACTGCACATCTGGAAGTCACCCCACATCTGGCCAGCCCAGCGCACCCCTGGCCCCCCTCCCCACAGTGACCCCCTTTCCTCCCCCCTCACCCCTTGTGCAGGTCTCTCTCTGCCCCGACCTTTTTGGGGACCTTCCCCCTCTCATCTTCCCGGATTGGGAACACAACACTCCCTTTCCTCCCCGAATTTGCTCTCCACGAGCAGAGGTGTTGAGATTACAATGCCCCAAAAGCCCAAAATCCCTAAAAAAAGAGAAGAGGGGGAGTCTTTTCGGGTCTTCCCTCCCCATCAACCCGACCCCAAAACTTGCAGAGGCAATGGGAGACTCCCCTTCCCTCCCTCCACAATTCTCCTTCTACTCATTCCCCTCCTGCCTTTCTTTCCCCATTTTAAACCTCTTGGGATGGTTTTTAAGGCCGGGACGGGATTTTTGGGGTGGGAAAAAAAATTAAAAGGGGGGAAAAATTCGGTGATAAACTCGTGGATTTTCCCAAAGGGGGAAATAAGTGGGAATTTCGGAATATTTGCCTCCCCTCCCCTTCCCTCCGAGCCTCGCAGTTGGATCCGGGCGCGGGGAATGGAGGAAAAAAGTTTATTTGTGGATATGTCGGCGACTATCGCGACATCCCCACCCAGGCACGGCTCTTTAGAGCTGCGCGGGGGCCACAAATGCACGTCTAATTAGGTCTGGGGCCCATTAGCGGGAAATGCTTCGCGGATTAGTACTAATAAATATTTCTAATAATTAAAGATGCTCCTGAAGGGCTGAATGGGTTTTATAAACTCTAAATAGGGAAAACATCGACGGTCTCCCCACTCCCTCCAGGCAGTTAAAAGAGACGGGGGATTGGGATAAACTCCCTCTCCAGCTGCAATTAAATTCTCCCCAAGCCCGGGGAAAGGAGGATGAGCCCCTTTCCTTCTCTGAAGTCAGTTATTTTGGGGCGAAATCACTGGGGTTTTAGTTTTTGAAGCCTTCCAGGATCGGGTTTGCTCTGATTTCTCCTCTCAACTACAGCAGAGGTTGCATAGAATTCAAAAATCGAGTTTAAAAAATCATTAAAAATCACTTTAAAAATATAATAAAAATACAAAGCGATGGTTAAATCACACCTAACCCTTTCCTCCTCGGTTTTGGGGTCACCCCGTCAGGTCCTGGAGGTTGAGACCACCCAGACCCCCCTTTTTTCCCCCCAAATAAAGTCCCTTTTGTCCCTCTGTCCGAGGCGGGGTCACGACCCGGGGAATGCAGAGCCAACCTGGACGTAAACACTTCCCGGGCTCTTCTTTAAATATTTAGAGGCACTTGAAGGAACCTGGGATGGCACTGGGAGGATTTCAGGGAATTTGGGGGGGGTTGAGGTTGGGGGGGTTTATCTCGCATCCTCCTTTCCTAATAGAGCCCCCTCCTCCTCCCCAAATAAAGCCAGGCATGGGGATTGGGAGAAATAGGGACAAAATAGAAAGAAATCAGGAATTAAATAGGGATAAAATGGGAATATAACAGGAATAAAAGAAGAATGAAAGAGGAATAAAATAGGGATAAAATAAGAATAAAATAGGAATAAAACAGCAATAAAAGAATCAAGATAAGAGTAAAATAGGAATAAAAGCACAGAGGGGGGATCTAAACGCGGGGGTTTCATGGACCTTAAAGGGAGGATGAAGCAGCTGGGAGGTATTTCAATATAACAGTGATAAATAAAAAGTTGTGGGGGTTAATCCCGTCCTGACTCAGCGTGTTTGGGGTACCTGAGCACACGCGTGGCTGTCCCTGCCTTTATCCCTCCGTCTGCGGAGCTCTGCCTCTTAATTGTCCCTATAAAAACGGGGGATAATTACAAACTACCATTAAAAATGCAGCTCGCAGAGTCTCTCTGTGCCCAGAGTGGCTCAGTGAACATCACAGGCAAAAAACGCACCGGCGGAAACACGATTTTTAGTTAAAAGTACCCACTCGGGGGAGGAATTGATGTGTAATTGGAGAAATCCGCCTCTCCCTGCAGTTTTATGCCCGGGAGGGTGGAGGGCAGAGGGGATGGGGCAGCTTTAATCTGCCAGTTTATTCAATAATTAATAATAATAATAATAATAATAATAATAATGATAATAATAATAATAATAATGACATTCCTCCGAATTCCCGGCTCGCACTTCCAGCTTGTTTAAGTTTCTGATTGCTCAGTCAGGGAATTAATTGGGAATAAATTAGGGAAAGGGTAGAGAGGGATGGGGCTCGGAGGGGGAGGGTGAAGGTGGAGTCGCAGCAGCATCTTGGCGAGGGGAGAAGGATTTGGGGGGATGCCCTGGCCATAAATTACCTCTCCTTTCCCACTCTCGAGGATGAGCCTTTTCGGTGTTAAAAATCGGTGTTTTATGGGCGCAGGGAGTGGTTTGGTACCGAGTGCTCGTTATTGGAGGCGCCGCTCCCTCCCTTTCGGGCTATTTTGCCGTTTCTCCCCCCAAAACAGACGGGTTCTGCCAAGCAAAAGGTGATTTTGCTCTTTTCTGCCCTTAATTCCCCCAGAATCAGGTGGGGAAGGGGCAGCAGGAGCTTCCCCCCCGCCCAGGGCTGGGGCTGAGTGGCAGCTGTCAGAGCAGACCGGACGAAGGGATAAATGCAGTAAAAAATAATAAAACCAGATGAAGTTTGGAGAAATCCTTTGCCCCAAAGCTCCTGACATCCCCGGCGGGAGAAATAACACTTCCCTGCCCAGCAGAATTATTTTCCCCTGGCTGCTTCTGGTGGGGGGAGCCTCATCCTCATCCTCGGAGGAAAAATGAGGGATCAAAAGGTGTCACTGGGGCAGGAAAATCCTCGGAAAGAAGGGGAAAAAAGCAAGAGAAAAGATGAAAATCCAACTTTTCTTTCCCAGATACAATTCCATGTCCCTTTGGGGGGCAGGGACGGGTCCTCCCTCTCCCCGCGCTGGATCCCACTTTATCCATGACACGGCTCGGGAATTTTTGCCATACATATGTTGGATTAGAGAGCACGGGAAAAAAACCCTTAATTAAGACACAGGAGGAAAAGCTAATAATTTCCAAAGTGGGGTTTAATTCCCTCCGCACAAAAGAGTGATTTATTTATTTGCCCATTATTTATTTTGCTTACTCCACAAGCCTGGAGCGTGTCCCATGCACTCGTGGCTTCCAGGAAGGAGGGAAAATCCACCCCCAAAACGCATTCTCCCCCCAAAAAATAAAAAGAATACCCTGGTCACTCTGAAGAAACATCCAAACAAACGGATAGAAATACAAAAGAAAAAGATATTTAAAAATTACCAACAGCACCCCCCGCTTGTTCAAGGAAACCCGAGTCTTTCCCTTAAAAAAAAATAATAATAAATTCCAAAATGTTTTGCTTGGTACCTTGCCCATCCAAATTAATCACGGCGACGGAATAGGAAGTGCATAAACCTCTGGATAATGATATAGGAGAGGACAATAAATAAAAGTTGCGCCGCGGAGGTGCTGTCAGGGCCGGGGCGAGCCCGTAACTCACTCGTTTAACCCCGGGCGCGTGTTTTGGCTTTTAATTCCAATTAACACCGGAGAGGAACGTTCTCAACCTGCGAGGGGTTGCAGGAAAATTGCTGGAAGGAGCCGCAACACCGCGAGCTCAACAGGAGAGCCCTGGGGCAAGAACAAAAAAAAAGGGGGGGGAGGAGGGGGAAATGTATTTCCAGTGCATAAAAAACACAATAAAAAAGTTCTCATCAAGCTGAGGCTGCTGTTATCTCCCCAAAGCATCTCTGGAGCTGTGATTTCCCTCTTTTTTGTGTTTTCCTTCCTAACAGGCAATACAGGAAGCTCATTTTCTCAGCCTGCTGATGTAAATTTAAGAGGAGTTGCCATTCCTTGAAGCCTCGGGACACAAAGACTTCCTCGGGGTTGTTTTTACTTTCCCTTTTTTATTGCCTTTTAAACCCTTCGTAAAACGACTTTGCTGCCCTCTTAAACCCCGAGTCCTTAGTGGAGATACTTAAAGAGAAGAGGGGAAGAAAGAAAAAGGCAAAATAACATAAAATCAAGCCCAAGCTGCGAAAGGAACCGGCAAAACTTATCAGGGAACTTCAAAACAAATTGGACTCGAAGAACATAAAAGAGGAGATAAAAAAAAGCGCCCTGGCCTCAGATGTTAATTCGAGCCTCCAGAAACACGTTGTTGAGGGAGTTTTATAGCCCAATAATCAAAGTAAAGCGAATTCTCCGAGCTCTGAACAATGCGGCAGCCGGGGGGACTGGGGGGGCACCTCCTGCAGCCCCTTCTGGAGCTGCCAGGGCCAGTCTGGGACACGGAGCCCGGGATGGGCCATCTCTGCTGCTCCGGGGCAGCATTTCCTGCATTTCTGCATCCCTCCATCCCTCCATCCCTCCATCCATCCCTCCATCCATCCCTCCATCCCTCCATCCATCCATCCATCCATCCATCCCTCTATCCATCCCTCCATTCATCCATCCCTCCATTCATCCATCCCTCTATCCATCCTTCCATCCATCCCTCCATCCATCCCTCGATCCCTCCATCCCTCCCTCCAACCCACCCACCCGCCCACCCGCCCGCCCTGCATCTGCCTCTGGATCTCTCTGTCTGTCTGTCCCTCAGCTCCTTCCCGCTGCACACCCCAAATCTCGGCCCTCTCCCCACATCCCTGCTCCCATTTGCATCCGAATTTTCACCTCCCAAACTTTCAGGGGCTCCTTTTTGCTCTGCTTTAGGCTCTTTTCAAATTATCGCTACGATTTCATTTGCGAGTGTTAAAAGTACCTTTACATTATTTTTTTATAATTAATAGTTGACTCTATTTTTTGCTCCTGCAATGGGAATTACTTACGTGGCGAGGGAGCAACTCCTGGACCAGCCGGGAGGTTGAACATCTCTGGAGGAAAAGAAGGGAGAGAAGTTTGGCCGCCACTTCACCCTTCTCTCCCCTTTTCTCCCGGGTTATTTTGGCGAGGAGACAATACCATAACACGCATCGCATCTGCCCCAGCCCCCCCCTCCCCGAACACCCCATTACTATGGTAAAAACCCACAAAGCCTCCAAACAGCGATGGTGCCTCTAAATGTGTGTCCGCAGACACAGAAGGGACATCCTTGGGAGAGGCAGCGGGTCAGGAGGGCTCGGGGTCACTTGCTGCCTCCAATGGAGCCGCTGCCAGAGAAAAGTTGGCCTTTCCATGAACCCGCTTTTGCCGTTTACCCGAACTTCAATAAAGTTTTCTTTCAGCCTCTCTACATGGAGGCGTCAAGAGGCTAAAAAGGGACGGGGTTTGGGGCTGTTTGCAGCAGGAACAGACATTTTTTCCCTTTTCTCCCCCTTTCCCTCCTATTTTGCTCCGTTTTTTTCTTTAATTTGTATTTTTTTCCTTTCCTTCTCCTTCCTTTTCTCCCCCATTCTTTAATTTTTTTTTTATTTTCCCCCTTTATTTCCATTGCCCCTCTTATTCCCCCCTAATTTCTCTTCTCCCTTTATCCCCCCCCTTTATTTCCCTTCCTTCATTTATTTCCATATTCCCCCCTTTATTCTTTCCTCCCCCCATTTCCTTTCCACCTTTATTTCGCTCTTTATTTCCCCTCACTTATTGCCTCCT
>JAWWLT010000310.1:4140-15004 GCA_035040995.1 Premnoplex brunnescens
TGCCTCAAATCTGTGTAGTTTAACTAAGACTGTAACTGTGCCTCTTACACTCTTCTATATAAGGCTGAAATGTACTCAAGCTCTCAGATTTTCTTAAGCATAACTCACTGCAGACTGTACATAAAACACTAAATGTTCATATATGATTAATATTTTTCTTATTAATGGTCTCTTACTAGAAATCTATGTAAATCAGAAAGGCAGTGGTAACATTTTGCTGGCCAGTATCTCTCAGCGACAGCAGAAGAAACTGTATCTATAACACAGAACATTCTTAGAAGATCTGTCAATCATTAGGCAGTAATTGAAGGCGTATATGAAGCCAGGTGGGGCTAGGTCTCTTTCTCCTGTAACAGAGCAAAAGAAAATTCTCTAGGGCAATAAAACCTCACAGAGTGTTTTTTAAAGGGCTTGTATCACTGTCAAACACATTGCAAAGTCCCTTATTGACACATCCGTGAACTTGCCAGTGGTTACTCACATCCTTTCAAGGTCTCTCACAGGCAATATAGTGTCAACAGTAGATTTCAACAGCATTGAAGGAATGCTGTCAGAAATCTGATGTGTCTTTGACAAATTCTTCTTCTGAAACTACCTCAATGATGTATCATCATTCTTTGTTTGGTCAACTCAAGAACAACTCTGTTTGATTACAAGTGAACTTTTTTTAGAAGAGAAAATTGAATTTAATCTATTTGGTGAAGAATCCCTGAACGATGGTGGTTTATTTGCTGATATGAAGAAGAATAACCCTGGTTTTGACTTGTCATTATCCTTTTCTTTTTTTTTTTTTTTTTTTTCCCCTGATATTGGGCATATTCCTTCAGTTCTTGGAAAGTACTGGACCAGTCTGTGAGTAGTTTGTGACTGATCAATAAAACTCTACAATGGGAGAAGAATGATGGGATATGGATGAAGGTGATGCACTCATGAAGCTCAGGGAAAAATGAAGGGATTGACTGACCATAGCTGCTAGGAAACTGAACTTTGCTCCACACCAAGGGAATCACTGGGGGGCCTTGGTTCAGCTGAGGGGAACTGGTTACTGGAATGTTTCTGTCCCAGTGAATCGAGAGACTGTGGGTTAGTCAGTCACTTCCAGACCCACAGGAATTCTATTCACGGCTCAAAACACTTGTATTGTGCTTCAACTGTCTGGTGCAATTCCTCTATTCTGTGTAATTTGCACATGTAGTGTGATTTCAGAACATTGTGGTATCGCTCTGCTAAATCAAGATCCTGCATAAGGTCAGGAATCTACAAACAAGAAAATCCTCCACTAAACATTCAACCCTCGCTGTGTGAAATAGGAACTTGGTTAGAGAGTCTTGGAGTTTGACAGAGTTAAAATGGCTATTTACCTCTTTGGTAGTAAGACTTGGAGTGTCTATTACCTAAAAATGAGGGGTTTGTGGGTTTGTTGGGGGTTTTTTTGTTTGTTTTTTTTCTTTCAGCTTGATTAATTCCACAGAAAACTCTCTTGTTCTCCTTTGTGGTTAAATGCTACTCACTGATCTCTGTACAGCTGGAATTAGCCTTCAAGTTGTGTGTAAAAGACAGGCAGACCATGCTAAGTGCCACATGAATCACAGTCCTTCATTTGATCTCAACATTTTTAGGCATACTATTAAAAAATGTCAGATTTGGAAACCTTTCATTTGACATTTATCTGAAAAACCATAATGAATCTGTATTTAAATGTCAAATGAGAATAAAGCTGTATTCTTATCTGTATAAATATCAAATGAATGGTTGTTTTCTCTGATATTTAAGGTTCTGAATGGGCAGAGGTCAAGTGAGGTGGATCCCCTGACAAAGGTGGATATTGTGGAATCCTGAAGCAATACCTCACACCTGGACCCTGGGGTTTGTTGCCTGAGTGCTCAAGATACTGACAGGAACAGAACCTTTCTGAGGCAGCTGTACACCTAGACAATGTAACACTTTATTCCCATTTCCTTTCCCAGATTCTGCTTGTACATGACATGATTTGGAGAAGGGAGATGAACTCAGGTATTCCACTTTCCAGGTGAGCACTGAAATCAGTAAATTATTCTTTGTTTGATAGGATGACTCATTTTCACACTTCCTGAAACAGTACTGCAAAATACAGTTAAAAAACAAGGGTATTTGAACACGACAAGTGGAGATATAAGTTAATATATCCAAATTGTGTGTGCCCCTCAGACTAATGAATCTGCTTTTTTTTCAAGTACCAGCAGAACTGAGTTACTATCCAAGTAAATTCCTGGTTAGCCACCCCATATCTGAGAATCATTTAGGTTGGAAAAGACATGCGAGATCGTTTACTCCAACCTTTGACTGATCACCACTTTGTCAACTAGAACATGGCACTAAGTGCCACGTCTGCTCTTTCCATGAACACCTCCAGGGAAGGTGACTCCATCAACTCCCTGGGCAGTCCATTCCAATGTTTAACAATCCATTCTGTGAAGAAATTACATATGTCCAGCCTGAACCTCCCCTGGTACAACTTGAGACCATTTTCCCTTGTCCTGTTGCTGGTTGTCTGGGAGAAGAGACCAACCCTCACCTGGCTACACCCTCCTTTCAGGTAGTCATAGAGATCAATAAGATCACCCCTGAGCCTTCTCTTCTCCAGGCCAAAAAACCCCACCTCCCTCAGCTGCTTCTCATGGGTTTTAGCCTCTAGACCATTCCCCAGCTCTGTTACCTGTCTCCAGACTTGCTCCAGCACCTCAATGACTCTCTTGCTGACTTGAGGTGAGGCCTCACCAGTGCCAAGTACAAGGGCTCAATCACTTCCCTGGCCCTGCTGGTCACAATATTCTTGATACAGGGCAGGATCTCATTGGCCTTGGCCACCTGGGCACACAGCTGCTCATGTTTAGCCAGCTGCTGACCAAAGAGCACTAGATCACTCACCTTGGGAAGCAGAAGGTTACTGTATGGGTCAATAAACCAAGCAAACAAATTCTTCCTCTAAAACATAAAAGAACTCCTAATTTTGGTATCTGTTTTTAGGTATCCACAACATAAACATATCCTTCCATAGCCATAACTAAACTGCTAAGTAGAAAATAAATCAAAAGGACCACTGTCTATAAATGCATATACTATTCCCATGTAAGATCCTGAATATATTGGTGGAACGCCTAATGCTATTATAAATCTGGAATTGCTGAATTCACAGTTCCAACTGCTGATTCCCTTATGCACTGTAAGTGTAGATTGTAAAATCTAAAGGATTTTATAAGGATTTCTGTTTTACAATATCTTTCTGTTTCAAGTACATTAACGAACTGTAATTATATAATTATGGTGTTCAAAGAAAGTAGACTTCAGGAAAAGGGTTGCTATATCATCTCATTCCCACTGGGAAAAAAAAAAAATAAAAACAAGCCAACAAAGATTCCTTCCTCACCTACCTGGCAGGTAAATCACAGTATGCCTCCCCAACCCCATCAAAAAACAAACAAACAAACCAAATCCCAAACTTCACAAAACTTCCAGAAAAAACTTTAACATTCCAGTAGACCCTCTGTTGCACATCATCTGCAGCAGTCTTTTCACCTACCCATAGGAACATGCTAGAGGAATGCTTTAAATGTGAAAACCCTCCAAAGTCAGCAGCTTCTCAGGAGCTGAAAAGAATCACCTCAAGCCTTTCCTTTCTATGCTGTCTCCTTTGCCATTCACTCATCAGAGGCAGGATTCTCTTTTTATGCCTGGGATTGCATTACCTGGAAAAACACTATCCATTCTTTGGAGTCTAAAATGTATTTCCAGGTATCTTGTCTTGAGCATCCAGAGCATCTTCACTCTACTCATGCCAGGAAGTTTGCTCTGAGAATCCCTCCTCAGACCTGTCTCCAGGACAACCCAGGCACTAAACCAAGCAAGGTATTTCACTAGGTGACAGGGAATCTAAAACTCAATCATGTAATGCTGCCTAGAGATACCCAAAGCTGCTTGCAATTCCTCGTCTTGAGGCTTTACATAAAACAATAGCTTTTTCTTAGTTTCCTTGAAATTCTACTCCTGTACAAGTAAAGGAGTTTAGATTGGATTCATATAGTCAGTAAATACCTTATGGTATGCTTTTCAAGTAAGCAGTGTGTAAGGATGACATAGAAGGGCCTAGATATGAGCTGGAGTCTCTTCTTCCCCAGAAGATATATAGTCAATTCAACTTCTTTCTCTATTTCACTCTGCAAACATAGGGAGATGTGTGAAATGAACAAAGTATGTGTATATAAGCATGACGGGTAAAGAGTGTTGATGTTGAACCTGAAATGAAACTAAGGAAAGCATATGAAGTGTGAAACATATGGCAATGCATATGTATGAAGTTTGGATCAGGATATGCATCACAAAATAGTAATAGGTTTTTATTCTGGGAGAAGAGTGATAAATCAAAGGGGAATAAGAACCTCACACTAAAAACAAGAGAAGTTGGAATCTCCTTCCTCTTAGCTGTTTGGCATTTCCTCTTGAAAGAAGCGGAGGAAGTATTTAAATATTTTATAACCTTCATTATTGGAACATACATCTCTTTATTACATTTTTGGAAGCATGTGTTCTATTTGAAATCGGTATGGATGTATAAATATTTTTAGGAGATGATTATTCTCTGTATGTAGGTGGAGAAGAACATCGAATTAGTGAGATCTTGCTTTCATGAGTAACAGAGCAGCTGGCATTATCCTTCCTTTCCCTCCGCCTCCCTGGCCAAGGGAAAACACCTCATATCCTCAACTTTAATTCCCAATATAAAATAAGAAATGGTTTTGGCTTCCCTCTTTCCATCTGCTTCTCCAGGTAATATTGAAACTGCATCTGCTATGTTTGCAATTCTTTTCCCAAGTCATTGTTGACATGTAGGGAAAGTGAAAAGGAATAGCATTAGGGCTATCACAGAACTGCACAAAGCAGAGGAAGAAAAGATCTTTCAGTCTACTTTCCTGCCTAAGTATCTGATTTGTTATCAAAGCCATTTAGTCATAGGGACTCAAAAGTGTTACCTCATCTTCTGTACCCTTTACAGATAAGCATCCATGTTCAGACACTTAACAGAAGGAGCAGCTCCATTTTACATAACACACGAAGCACAGACCACACAACCATGAAGATTAGGTACAACAGCCAATCTGTGGCAACTCAGTGCCCTCTGGTTTCCCCCATTCTGTAGTCACACAGTGCTGGGGAAAAGTAAAATGAATACTGGTGGTGCTGAAAAAAAGACCATGCTCCCCAGTGCTGGTAGGATATAAACTTCTTAGAAAGGGCTCAAGTCCCAAAAAGTTACTCAAGACCATTATTTGGAAAAGTCTTTTTTATCCCTTCTCTGTACTGACATGTGGCAACAGAACAACAGACTCAGGAGATACTGTTGCTCTAGTTTATCCAGCTGAAGATTCAATATCTTTAAATCTATTTTTTTTTCATGTATTTATTTTTAGGCATTCAACAAAGTTCAAAGTTCATAAGGCTCAGAGACCTACTCTGTTCAACTCTCCTGTGTACTGTCGTCCTGACTGCATGTTTTGTTTACTTATATTAAAAGATCCAGATTTGATGGAACAGCACTGAACTATAGCACCTGAAAATCTGGCCCAACGCCTTCTCTAAGAATCCACTGCAGAAATATAACAATGTCATCTTTTTAGAATAGCATGAACTCCTCCTCTCATTGTTGCTCACTGATAACAGGAAAGGACAATTGTTTAAATCTCACAGAAAAAAAAAAAAAAAGATATAGTCATGATTCAGAAGAGGTTTGAGAGAGGATAAAAGTGAAAAAAATCATCATTCTACTATGTTCAGCAAATTAATTTTACTAGAAGATTGTGACTACTGAAGTATCCATGCTAAAAACTGATCATGGTTGACACTTCAGTGTATTTTCTGATTGCTTATGTTATCACATAATTCAAAATATTTGGATTTGCTTTTGAAGGCTAACTCAACACAATTCAGGAAAATAGAGATAGCCATGAAGCCCTCAAGATAGTTGAGTATTTCATTTGAAACCAGATAAATAGATTTATCTGCAATTTAACAGACTGGAAATTATTTTACTCCCTTCTTACTCATTTGACATCAGACTTTACATTAAATATAAACATAAATGAAATTTAAAACTGGATTCGATCATTAGAAAAACATGTAATATAAAATTTCTACTTAATTCATCTAGTTTTTTTAGAAAGACAGTGACTGGCTTCATTCAGAATGCTGAATCTCAATTTTGAATGGCCTGAATACCTTGGAGTTCTGATGCAGTTTTTGTTTTAGCTCCTTATAAAGACTGGGGTGATATACAAATTTTTAATCTAGAACAATGTTTGGCATTTTGGATGATGTTGTATTCACTGCTCTTTGAACTGCATGCTTGGATAGTAGCCATGGAAATCTGCAGAGAGCAAACTGCTTCAATGAGCACTCTGAAACGTCTCTAAAACTTGCGTGTCTGCTTATTCTCAGTTACCAAACAATAAAAGAGAGAAATTCAGAATAAATAATCATTTCAGACTTCCTTTACTCTTCTTAGTAACTTACTGTAGTCCCCACTTTTTATGCCTTTCCAGGATTTTTGCAGTCACTGATCTGGCTATTCCTGCTGTCCCTGCTTTCCATTATGTCTCCTCCCATGTGAAAAAACAACACACAAATCCTAAAAACTCAGGTACAACACATAACTAACAGAACTATGCACTTTTTTTCCCTATTGTTTGCATGATGCCAAGCCTACTATTTGCATTTGTAGTCTTCAGTAAGGAACACATCTTCTATATTCATACAGCTCAGAACACAACAGGAAATAGACACTGATTAAGCCCTAATGTCATATAACTATTTTATTGTCATTCATGTTAAACAAATACATTTACATGAAACTAAGCATATTGAATGAGCAACAACATTTAATAGAACCCTTTACTTCACCACTAACAGGCATGTGAAACAAATGATAGTGATGTAAACCTGGAATGATCCTATTATTTTTAGTGGAGTTAATCCAGACTGATATAAATATTAACTGAGAATAAAAAAAGTCCAGAATCCGCAGGGAAAACAATAGAATAAGTGTGTTTTAGAGATGCATATTTATTTTGCTCAGGTTGCAGAACAAACTTGAGGCAATTCTCTAGAATGCAAAGCCTTCTGATAACCTTGTACCACAATTTACTTCAATTTTAGAATAGTTATTCACTGCCTTTCTGCAGATGCACGTTAATTAAGTCGCTTTTGATGAATATATTATTTATAAACCCACAGTACTAAAAGGTCACGAACTGCAAAGTCTTAATTTCTTGCAATTTTGTTTCCAAACTGCTTATTAGATATGGCTACAAGAAAGAGCTGGCTGCTTGTGGGAGAAGTGTCACTTTCCAGTCATTTGAGTCCAATTACGAAGTATATACATGCAGAACATTCCAGAAGAGTATTCTTGTGGCTATGACTGCCATCCACTTTGGTCTCCATATTGTTTGGTTTAGACACATTACCCAAAACTAATTTCATCAACCTTTTGTTTCTTTTCCTATCCTTTTTTAAGGCAGCCTAGGAATTTCCTGATAGAGTTGACAGGGAGCAGTAAGTACCGATTCTCCTGAGTGTCCTGCAGACACGTAAGTCATTTGGTTCATATGTGGGTGGTCTTTGACTTATTCAGCCAGCTCTGTTATAGACTCCCAAACACATCCAGCCCAATTAGATAGATGCACAGTATGGTCTTTACAAAATATCATTCAGCCATGTACCCTGCAACAAGCAATTACAAGTCATCGTCAGGGCACTGATTTATTTCTCATTGCCCTCCCGATTTAATGACCTTATGATTTATACTGATTATGGAAGTCTCTCCTTGGCAAGCAAAGTAATTATCCATCAATCTCAACTTCTTTAAGGGAAGAAAAATGTTTATTTTCTGTCTGCATAGTAAGTTTTATGTCATTTTTAATGTCATGACTCCCACATGCACTGAAGATGTATGTAGTAACTTCTAATGTCTCACAGAATGTCAATTGTAAATGCAGTTTGACAACAGGGTTAGCTACCGTTGTCTGATTGTTTGGCATTGTATAATAAAGATGGTTAAGTCTTCTGCTTGGAAATGCATACATTATCCCAGGATAAAACAATGGACAAATTCACTGGTCCAGTCATGAGGCCCTATAGAAAATCCTCAGCAAGAAAATTAGCAGATTTTAAGTACATTTAAATATCAACTGTACCAACAGAGGTTGAGGAGCAACAGGATGGATCACATCTCAGCACAAAAGGGTGAAGCACCTGACCTGTCACTGCCCCTTCTGCTACTGTTTTACTATATTTATTTTTTTTTGATTTACAGTAAGGATTCCAGCTTACTGTGTGTGAACTTATTTTGAAAGAAAATAAGTTTTATTTGAGTTTTAGTAGGAAAAATCTAGGTACCATTACATTAGCTGCCAGACTAATACATCGTATGTGGTCTTCTGGAAAACCTACACGATTTGGTTGGAATTTTCTTTGTTTGGGATTTTTGTTGTTTGTTTTGTTTTATTCTGAAGAACTCGTAAACTGAAAAGTCCCTAAAACCTGAAAACAAAGGAGAAGCTAATGTTCAAGGAAACTGAATTTTATAGATGTGCCAGAGAGTTACCCAAATTTTACCCCTTGCTTCTCAAAGCTTGTTTTACTCACAGTAGGCCAAATCACTGCTGAAGCCACCTTACTGTTTAATTCCATCTTTTTTTCCCAGTCTTTGAAGACTGACTGACATGCATCCTCTATTAATAACCTTCATATTTTAAGAGCCACAGCATTTATATAAGATGATGAAGTCCCTTCCACACCTTTAGAGTTTGATGGGAAGGTTTACAAGAGTTAGATGGATGATAGTGATGGTTCAGGTTGGGTAGAGACATGAAGACAGCAGGGTTTCAACGTGTCCAACATACAGCATCAGTGTTACAAACAAGATTCTAGAATTATTCCTGTCCATGCATTCAAGTTACTTGAAATAAAATTCTTCCACCATATGCCAAGAGATTTCAGATTTTACAGTGAAGATTCTGCTCTTTGCCCATTTGACTCTTATGTTGAAGTGAAGAAAGAAAATCTAGACAAATTAACAAATCCTCTTTCACTCTAAAATCAGAAATTACATGTTTTACTTAAAGTTAATGCCACCAGAAATGGTGACATACGAGACAAGTTTTAAATTCTTTAACTTCACATACAAGTTTTAAATTCTGAAAAGGTAACCCTTCATACATTCCTAGTGCAACATTACCTGTCCCTTGACTAGTCTGGTAGAGAGATGACATGTGAGTGGCTTCTACCACACCTTTCCTTACAGACAAAAACTTATTTTTCTTCCTAAGAGCTTTAGTTAGGATAGAACATTCTTTTTATTTAAAATACCAAACAAGGAAACAAACAAACCCACAACCTCCCCCCAACTGAACAAAAACAAACACCAAAAATCCCCACCAAAAGACCAAAAACCCGCAAACAAAATCACAACCAAAAAAAAAAGCCCCTAGTTCTTAACTGGGAATGAGACCAAACCAAAATTTCTCATTTAAACTGCTTACCTCCTCCCATGCAAAGTTGTTTAGGTAGAGCAGAAGACCAACCTTGAATGGGTTTTTTCCCCGCATTCTCAACACTACTAATTTCAAATACCTAAACGAGTCCAACGCCAAGTCGAGTGGATGGGTAAGTATTTGCACCACTTAAGAGAAGCCTCTTTTGTGGTAGAAGACTGTCAACACCCAGGCAGATTGCCTTTGGATTTCACCATCTTCTGGGCCCCAGGAGGTGCTCTGCTGCCATAATGCATTATTATTATTATTACACACTTTTAAAATTTCGAAGTGTCTGTAATAATGCAATGACTTCATTGCAACCTACCCGAGAGATTGATTATGTAGCACAAAAATGAGGCGACAGAAAGGGCTGAGGGTGTGGCACGAGAGGGTATTTGAGGGTGTTAAACATTCTGAGACAGTTTTTTTAAAAGACTGTGTAGGTAGAGAAAGCTAAATTTGATGCACTGATTTGATTTACCCTGCATTTTTAGGAGCACTCCAATTCCAGCTTTTGAAGGATCCCCAGTAAACCAAGGAACTCAGTGCTTGACCCTGGCCATCATTAGCAGTTTAGATAATCCTGTGTAACAGGATCTAAAACACAAATAGACACACCTCAATTCAGAAATTTTTACTTCCTCAACATACTCTGTGAAACTATGTCTAGCTCTGAGAAAACACTGCATTATTAAGAACAACAGCTTTGAATGAGGCCCAAAGAAAGCAAAGAAACAGACACCACAGGGCAAACCCAGGAAAAATAGGGGCAAACCCAAAAAATAGGCGCGCAGCGAATCAGTTACTATTTTATTCCATTAAATGCCATCAAGCAAACTATGCAGAATTTTTAAGCAGATTGTTGGTCACATAAAATTTCTCAAATTTGGGCCTTTCATTTAGCTTTTTTATGCATGGAAAAATCAATATAGAAGAGAGGATGCTGCAAGCCACTGTGTTAATGAAGAATCTTACTAATCGAAGGTTTTCCAGTGGAGTCGGATGACTTAATTTTTTTGTTCATCCCACTGGATCAGTTTAAAACTGAAAATTTCCATGGCTGTTTAACAAACTTGCATTTTTGCACAACTAAATGCAAGTGGATGCATGCAGGAACTACTGTTGGGCACTTTATTTACAGAATGTTTGCAGAAAGATGTCTTTTCAAGGCATTCATCTGTATATAAACACACCTGGGGTTATCACTACTCCCAAAGTGGTGCTTTAATTTAATTTCATTTAACTCTGAGGTTCATAATATGAAGACAACAGATGAGGATCAGTGATGTAGCATCTTGTGA
>JAWWLT010000312.1:0-10243 GCA_035040995.1 Premnoplex brunnescens
TTCCCCTACTCCACATCTCCCTTCACCTGCTGCCAGACCACCCCACAGCCTGCTCCTCACCTCCCCAGCCCTGCCCTGCCCAGCCCAGCCCAGCCCAGCCTGAGACCTTTGGTACCCACGGGCTGTTCCCTGCAAGCAGCGAAAGGAGGGGAATGGGAAGAGCTCCGTGTAAATCCACGGAGAAGGAGCCACTCGTGCCACAGAGTGGGCAGCATTTCAGGTCCTGCAGTTCTCCCCTCGCTGGCCTCGAGCATTTCTGCAAAGAGCAACCCGAGGAGGTTCTTTTGGGTGAAAAAAACCCCTCCTGCAGCAACAGAGCAGGAGGTGAGGTGAGATGTCACGGAGTTGTCTCAGTGTTTGCTGGGCAGGGACCAAAGTGCATGTGCAGAGTCATCTCTGGCAGCTGCAGCCACATGTCCCTTCTCAAGGGCTGAAATGACAGGAGTGATGAAGGACTGGAGTTTTACAGCCCACCCCGCTGACCAACTTCATAACACTGTGACAAACACCCCCTGCAGGCTCCCCTCGCTGCCAGCCCCGCCTTAGCCTGCAGGTGTCACACACGTGTTTATTTATTCCTTAATAAAATGCCACATTCTGAGGAACTTTCAGAGCCCGGAAGGGTGGGAGGTGCTGGGATGAGGGGGCCCTGTGGAAGACTCTCCACTCCTGGGATGCCCCAAAGGATTCCTCCCTGGAATGCTTTCCATTCCTGGGGTCCCTCCAAGGATTCCTTCCCAGAAGACTCTCCATTCTTGGGGTCCCTCCAAGGATTCCTCCCTGGAAGACTCTCCATTCCTGGGGTCCCTCCAAGGATTCCTCCCTGGAAAAGTCTCCATTCCTGGGGTCCCTCCAAGGATTCCTCCTGGAAGACTCTCCATTCCTGGGCCTCACCATTCCTGGGCTGATGTCAGCATACTGTTGCCAGGCATTTTTAGCTCCATGCACTGCCTGGAGCAAAGAACCAAGCAAGCAAGCTAAAGGAAATAAAATTACTTGCTGGCAACTTGTAACTCGCTGTAGTGGGTAAGAAAAAGCTTCTCTCTGCCCTCCTATTTGTCTGGGGTTTAATCAGGGAGTTTAGTAGAGCTATGGAAGAGGAACAGGCTGTCAATACCCAGCCCAAGCAATTCAGCCCAAATAATTCTTATCTCTAACACAGCAGTCTAAAGACATTGGCTGATTTGTTCATCAAAAGTGCACAGGGAAAGGCAGGAAGACTTGATTATATTATTGCTTTGCTAATCAAAGACTAATCAGAGTAAGACAAAGTGCTTGACCCCACACCAGCTTTCAGGCTCTGGATTCCAGACACATAAGCCTATGAGGGAGAGAAATAGAGAGCTGATGACAGCCTTCAGCTGAATATTAATTCAGCCTTAAGATAAGAATGAGAGACACACACTTAGAGATTAAAAGTCCTCACCAACTTGGGAAATGTCAGTGTATGCACAGAGGGATTAGAAAATCCCCTGTGGGGAACAATTCTCCACTGGGCTAAAGTCCTAAAGTTCTGAGAGGGAGATCCTGCAAACCACCCAGGGGTATCTACTAATACAGGTTTAATTTCATACACAACTATTCCAGTCTTGTTATGAGCACTGCTGTAGCGATACACCATAATTAGCCAGCATCAAATATTCCAGATTTTGTTCAAAAGACATCCAGGACTAAAAAAAGAGCCGAGTCTTTGCTAATACACTGAAGAGATGATGCAACTCAGTAAAGCTTTACTGATGGAAGAGCACATGCACTGCCTGAGCTCCAAACCCCAGGCATTCTTCCCTTCCCACAGCCCAGCAGAAGGAATGCAGGACAAACCTGAATCACCTTGAGTGGGAGAGCAAAAAAAAAACCCTCCCAGCACAGCGAGTCCTGGCAGAAAGATCCACTTGAGAATCAAGAGTGAATACCTAAAAATGTCCCAGCTCCCTGTTTACGTCAGCCCTGGCACTTTGCTGCTCTGCCATTACATAAGATTAATGCATTCCTGGCATCAATTGGCTCCCCAGCAATGCCTGGGGGCTGCCACAATTCCACACTGGGACCATTCCTCCTTTCCTTCTCTTTTTATGTCCCCTGCAGAACAGGATTGGCAGAGGCCAGCAGAAGGATCCTGGCCAGCTCTTTCCTTGGATGCCAAATGCAGCCCTTGGCTTTCAGGCCACCCTCCCAAATTTCTGCTGAGTAATCTGCCCAAGCTCTGCCTGGTGAGGGAAAGGACGGGAGCAGGAAGGAAGCATCTGGTACATTTTAGTCCAAACTGTGCTGAGGGATCTATATCTGCTGTCTTAACCCCCACCTATTGTTTCTACCAGTCCAGGCATCAAATTTAGGCTGAGAATGTGGCCAAAGCAGTTATGAATAGTTGCAATAAGGTTTGAGGCTGTATGTTTCTGTGTTTGAGAGATCATTTCAGCTCTGGTCCCACCTGCTACCTGCAGATCCCTGCATTCCCTGTAAAGGTCCGCTGGAAGTGTGTGGCAGGCAGGGATTTCTGGCTGGGAACTGGCACTTGGTGGCACCAGAGCTCACGCAAGGGGAGGCAAGGCACGGATGAATCAGCAGCATTTGGGTGTTTCAGGCAGGTGATGCTCAGTGGGGTCCAGAACTGTTTGTTCAGTCCCATCAGAGCCCTGAAATCTGGCTCTGCCCTCCCTTGGGGAATAAATGTGCTCTCCAAGTCTGAGTGAAATGTCTCTGCTTCCTGCAATCTCCACAGGGCTCTGAATTCCGAATTCTCACGACATCAGAGGAAAGGAAAGGAAACAACTTCTCCCCTTTGCAGGGCTCAGCCTTCAGTGAGCACTTCCCAGACAAGCAGAAACGATGCCTGCCCTCTTTTAATGACAGGGTTTCATCTTGCAATCAGTCCCTCACACAAGGCAGGTTTCTCTGAATTCCACCCATCCTGCAGGAGCTCATGCATAGACATGAGCTGGGAACAGGAATGTGTAAGGAAGTGCAAGTTGCTCTTAAACCAGTAACCTAAATTATAGATATTTTGGTTAAATATTACTTTTGGATTTAGGTTAAGAAAATGTCTTCAGTTTCTCAGAAGAAAGATGGAGTCTCAGATGCGTATTGTGATCAAAACCTTAATTAAAAAAGGATGAGATTTGAAGCAGCAAATACGTCTGGTGACACTGGAATTCTTCTGAGAGCAGCACTTTGTGTCTGAGCTCCAATAAATTACAAGGTGGGCTCAGAAAATGTCTCTTTTTTATGTAAAAATAACTGCAAACATTGTGTACCAAGTTCACAGCACGCAGATTCCCAAGATTTAAATATATTTCTCTTGGTTTTGTATAGATATAAATAGATGGCTGTTTTCTACACAGAGGGAGAACAAACCCTCAGGAGACTCTGGGCAGCTTTGCATCCCTAAACCATCACACCACCCATGACTGCCCAGCCCACACTGCAGGTTATTTCCCAATAATTTGCCTTTTAATCCCCTAAAACCTGCCTCCCGGTGCTTTGAGAAGCATCTTTTTATGAGCACATATGAAATGAGTTTAAGGGGCTGTTAAAGGTCCCAAGGAACTCCAGCAGCCCAATAATCTCCTGCTTGGAAGTGCCAGACCCAGCAGGAGCTGCAGGGAATGTTTGAGGGGCGTGGGGAGTTCCCGACAGGGCAGTGCTGAACTCCCTGCCTGGCTCCTTCCTTACACACAACAGAGCTCTCCAAAGCCCAGAATCAGTGACAAAGTTCCCTTGGACCGAGGGAAGTGGGGGGTGCCCGAGCAGGGGGATGCACTGGGGGAAGTGTCCCCCCCTCCCCACCCTGACTGATCAATAATCTGTGTGTGAATCGATCCAAGCCCATCGAACCAAGGGGTTACCAAGGCACACAGAGCTCACTGCAGCAGCCACTGCAGCAAGTGGCTGGCTGGGCACACCCTGTTAAAGATGCAGCACATCCATCCCTGCTGCCCTTCAGGCTCATTTCCTCCCCTTGCTGCAATGCTGGCGTCAGCCCCACACTTAACCCTTCTCTGGTCCAGCCGCCTCGGAAACCCAGGCAAAATTCACTTTTAAGGGCTGGGAGTAACTCGTATTCCTTGCAGAGGCCCCCTTCCCTCAACACAAGGATTTACAGATGTAGCTCCGTGCACGTTGAAGGCTATTTTGGGTTGTTGTTCTGCTCTGTTTGCCGCAGGGAACAGAACGGGGCTGGAAGTGCCTGCCTGGGAATCTTCAGTCCTGGATCTTCCCTGCAAACCTGCTACGAGGCAAGGATGACACTGCAGTTTTCCAAGTATGTGGTAAACTGAGGCACAGCCTCCACAGAAATTCTCTTAGAGGCTTTGATGAAACCTTTTATTAAAAAAAATGAGATATTTGGAAATCCAGCTCCACTTTACTGCAGAGTTCTGGTGGGAAGGATGAAGGAAAAGTGGAACTTTGCTGAACACCTCGGACTTTTAGTTTCACAGCTGACCTGAATCCCTTTCCAAGATCAAAATCCGTGCCAGATCACTAAACAAATCCATGTATGCCCCCCAAATATCTCTCTTGCATTGCTGTTCTTCCTTGCCATCGAGTACAGATGTGCAAGGAGCTGAGGAAACCTGGCCAGGGTGTTTTGTAGTTCACCTATTCTGGGCTGTGTGTCACTGGTGTGCCAGAGCTGCCGTGGGCACTAAATTAGAGCAGTCCCAGAGGTCTGAGCTATTTGAATTTGGGAAGAGCCACAGCAGCATTCTCCTCACCCCCCTGTGAAGGGCAGCCCAGATTCAGAGCCTGCTGAGGCACCTCTGGGGCTTTATTAATGGCTCTGCAGCACGGACAGGAGGGAGGCACTGCAGAGTTTGCTGCTCTGCCTGAGCCCACACCCCTCACCTTGGCACAATAATTGCCTGAAGCGGCAAGAAACACGAGAAAACCGAGACTAAATGCACACGGGGTGTGGAGGAAAGCAGGGAAACCTTCCTGTCAGAGGGAGCCCAGTGAGAGGGGGAAGCAGCAGAACAAAAGTCCTGGGAAAATGCAGGCAGGAGTGACTCTGAGCCAGGCACGTGTGCCTGCTGGAGGAAACTGGGTTCCTGTGCATTCACAGCCATGCCTGGAGCTCCAGCAGCACAACAAAAACCTGCCAGGGATTTGGGGCACTGATGCTTGTCTGGAGCAGCTCTGGGGGGAGAATGAGCCCTCAATGGGGTCAGGATGGCAACAAAGGTGGGTTTGATTCTCCTCCCACGCAGGTAGCAAAGATCCAGGCAAACCACTGGAATCATGGAAAGCAAGAACTCATGGCCTCCACAATTCCAAGAACTGGAAGCAATCCCAAGAATTGGGATTGTTCAGCCTGGAGAAGAGAAGGATCCAGGGAGACCTCAGAGCCCCTTCCAGAGCCTAAAGGGGCTCCAGGAGAGGGACTGGGGACAAGGGATGGAGCGACAGGACACAGGGAATGGCTTCCCACTGCCAGAGGGCAGGGATGGGTGGGATATTGGGAAGGGATTCCTCCCTGTGAGGGTGGGGAGGAGTGGGATGGAATTCCCAGAGAAGCTGTGGCTGCCCCTGGATCTCTGGAAGTGTCCAAGGCCAGCCTGGAGCACCCTGGGCTGGTGGGAGGTGTCCCTGCCATGGCAGGGGATTCAGGGATCTTTAAGGTCCCTTCCAACCCAAACCATTCCATGGGAAAAGGTGAGGTTGTGTTCCTTTCTCCTGATTTCATTCCTTCCTCAAAGGCTCTCTGTTACTGGTGCTCCCCTTCTAGACCAGTCTGGACCAAGTTAAATTCCCCTCTGGGCTTCCAGTGGGAGAATTTCCAGTGGGAATTCTGGTCACTTCACAGGCAGCTCAGAAATGGGTCCATGTGAGCACAGCCCTAATGTTTGGAGGAGAGAAACCAAGAGATCAATATTCCTCATTTCTTTCATGAGCTTTGGAAGTGAAAACAAGTGATTAGGGCAGGAATTAGGAGGATTCGAGTTTAAACCACCTTCTGCCCACCTTGACCTTGTGATGTCCAGGTCTCTGCCCAAATGGCCAGCATGCCTTTTGCAAGATGCACCATCTGCTTGGCTCCCAGCCCAGCTCTTCACCTGCAACCCTGAGAGGGAGCTTAAAAGGCAGAATTTATGGGCACACGTCTGGAAATTCTGGGGGCTCTGATCAGCTGCTGTCACAGGGAGATGATGCAGAGCTGTTCTTTCAAGACCAGGGAAGTTCAGGCACTGTGATCTCATTAAAGGCCCTGTAAACTATGTCAGCAAGAAGCACAAAGGTGCTGGTATCAAAGGAAGAGCCCAGAGATCCCTCACCCTGCTCACTTTGGGATTTTCTGAGTAGTGTGGTGGAATGCCTCTCCATACCCAGCTCCTGAAGGCTCACATTTGCAGGCCCTCAGGCATTTTACTCACCCTTGTTCTAAAAAGAAAACAAGAGGAAAAAAAATCCCAAAGCAACTGCCTGGCATTATGTAATTCAATTTAAAATGGGAACTGTTGAGGAGGAGGTCAGTGTCCTGAGGTGACTGGTGCAGAAAGGATGGAGCACAGAGGACGAGGCATGTGGTGGAGAAAGGGGGAATTGGCATTGCCAATTGGGAGAGAAATAAATAAACCTTAAATAAATCATCTGCGCTAAATAAATAATCTTTTGGAGAGGAATAAAGGGCATTTAAAGGATTCTGCTCCAAGGTTAGGGAGGTGTATTAAACTATTACTGGAGAATGTGGAATGCCATGGAGCCCTTGGAATAACCACTCAGAATCTGTAGCTTGGGACATAAAGATACCCAAATAAACAACTGAGATACCTCCATTGCACTCCACTGGTTCTAGCCCATGGGAAAAAAGCAGGGAATGGGCAGGGGGAGGAGGGAAAGCAGGAGATATTGCACAGGAACAGAGATGTTTGGTGCCCTGACACACGAGACACAAGGTCAGTTTGTTTGCTCTTATCTGGGTCGTGTTCTGCTGTCACTGGAGAGCTCTGGGCAGCTCAGACACTGCCACTTCTGCAGCCAAAACTGATCCTGGGCAAGAGAAAAGGCAGAATCTCTCCTGAATCTCTCTGCCATCCTGCAGATAAACCAGAAATAAATAAGCAGGATTTGGCCCTTGGGAACTCAGTACCTAAAACTGAAATCCTGTAGGGCACAGGTTGGGTAAAGGAGCTGCCCCATCCCTGGAAGTGTCCGAGGCCAGCTTGGAAAACCTGGGCTGGTGGAAAGGGGAGGAATTAAATGGTCTTTAAGGTCCCTTCCAAGCCAAACCACCCTGGGATCCTTGATTTTCCATGTACCGTTTTATAACCTCCATTACAATATTCCTGTGGTCAGAGATCCCCATCCTTTAAAGGTGGGAGCTCTAACCAGTCCAGGCTGAGCTGGAATTTAGACTGGAATGTGATGGTTCAAAGGCACTGTGACTGAGAACAGGAACATCAGCAGCCTGCTAAGGCAGAGACAAACCCTCTCTTCCTCAAAAGCTTTCCCTTTCATGTTTGTTAACCCACCTGTTAGGAAAATTAAGATTCATCACAGCTCCAGACTCAGAATTCTCTCCCCAACAACAGTTTCTGTCACCGCTTTGCATTTCAAAAGCCCAATTTTGTTATGAAGTGAAGGAGGGAAGGAGAGGGAGCTCAGCTGTGGAGCACAGTGAGGGCACTCAGGGTTGCAGAAATAAACTGGAACAGGGTGTTTAATAAATAGATATTTGGAACACAAGGTTAGTTTAATGTCTGGTGTTGAATTAAAGGCAACTCAGAGGTTTCTGAGCATCTCTGACCCTCCCACAGGAGGAGGGGGATGCACAGAGATGTGCCCGTGGGAAATTGGGAGCATAAATATTCCTCTGAACTGGGTGGAATTGTTGAAAATGCTCCCAGTAACAGAGTCAGGCAGGTGTGTGTCCCTAATTAAAGGCAGGACCCTAATTAAAATCCAGGGAAACGGGGAAAAGAGTCCCAATTTCTTTAGGTGCTTGAGGATAAAACAATATATTAGGACATGCTGTTGATCAAGGTGGAGATGGGTGAGATCACAGCCCTGGAGTGGTTTCCCCATGGATACTACATGTGGGATTTCAGGGGGGAAAGGAGCATCCCTTAGTGGAGAGCTGGGAATAACAGCCAGGTTCAGATTGCTCTTCCTGCCTGCATTGGGTCATTTGGGGCAAAACTTTGGCCATTATTGGCTTGCCCTGTAAATGTACAATTTCTCTCTGGGGGTCTCTGGGCTTCTTCTGTTCTACAAAACTGACAAATCACTTTTTTCCCCCATTTATTTCCTTCTCAGCTTTTTAACAACATCTTTACATTGGAAGGAGCCTTGAGAACATTTATTAGAATGTCAAAATGTCATGTGTAAGAATGGGAAGAAGTGACAAAAGAGAGGCTTATTGACAAAAATAAAATGGACACTTTTGCACATCAGATGGAAGGAAATAAATCATGGCCCACTGAATTACTCATCTCCATTTCATCCTCCAGGATGGGACTCGGGCCAAATAATGAGAGTTAATTGCTTTCCATGGGGATATTTAGTCCCCTCTCCACAGATATCGATCAGTGAAGACAGGCTGGGGCAGCTCTGCTGGTGTGAAAGCCTTGCCTTGTGTTAAAAGCCCAGCATAGCTGGAAAAGCTGCCCCAAATCTCTGGCTGTGCCACAAAAAGGGGTTTAAACCAACACCCTCTGGCACAGGATGGAGGGAGCAGGTCAGGGAGCTGAGGTGGAGGGATGGATTCATTTTAAATGCCATTTGCATGTCAACCCCCAGCCTGCAGCAAGAGCAGCTGCCCTTGTAATGTGATCTGCCCATTGATCAGCTGCAGGGCCTGATTCTATTTATTTATTTGTGCCTGGAGCAGCACGTTTAATCAAAAAAATGGGCCAAAGAATTGAGAGGGAAAGAGCCGCAATAATCTAATAGCAAAGACAATTTCTGTGCACAACCACTGCTAATCAGATTGGCCTTCATGACTACTTAGAGTGAAATGGAAGCTTAAATATGACTCCAAATTACTAGGCTGCAAGCAATTATGATCTAGACGAGCTTTCTTCTTGATTTTATATATTATTTGTCCTATGGAGGCCCACTAGGGTCCAGTCCTAAGCCAGGAAATTATAATGTGAGATGTAACAGCTCTGAAAAGCGAAGCAAGGGCAGGTGCTCTGAACAAAAGTGGCCTGAGCAGAACTGAAACACTCCAGTGAAAAGCTCTGGAAGGAAAGATTGTCACCAAATAGCTGGGATGTGGCTCTGCTGGGAAAAAATCTGCATAAAAGCTGGGGTTTATTCCCAGCTTTTGGAAGGTGAGGGCTAATTAGAGGAGCTCAGCTGGGCAGAGCCTGGTGCTAATGACACTCAGCCTGGGTTCAGTCCCTCTCCCAGAGCTCCTTGGGGGTCCCTTCCAGCTCAGCCTCTTCTGTGGGTCTGGGAATGGATGGGAGCAGCCCCAGAAGCCTCTGATTGTGTTTCCCTCTCTGAGTGAGAGGACCTGGTGCAAATGCTGTGCCTTTGCACCTCCCCGGGGCAGCAGCAGAACGGGGCATTAATGACATGTGCATTACCCTGCCCCTTCCAAGCCACAGCACAATTCCTGCTCCACTCAGCCTCATTAAAAGCGCGCTCCGTTCGCAGCACGGTCCTTCTCTCAGTAATCACACACGTCCCTCAGCCAGCCCTGCACCTGCCTGTGCCCCCATCCCTCTCCCAAACGCCATCCCTTGGTCTCCAGGAACAATGGATGGATGTGGTGACCCCTCAATCCCCTTCCAGATGAGGCCACCATGTCTGTGTTCATCACTCATCTCGGGGACAGGCTGAGGTCAGCCCATGGCGCTTGCTAATGGTCCCTCCCACCCCCCTTCTCATGGGCAGGGAATTTAATGGAGCTCCTGTCTATATCCTTTAATAAATTGAATTAAAAATGCTGCAGCAGCTGCACATGGAATAGAACCTACAGGCTCTACTTTATTGTGGGCTGTTGGTTTAGGAAGGTGCATAAGAAAGATGTGGAGAATTTGGGACAGTGGACAAGACAACATCTGCCTTTCACTAGAAACCCATATATAAAACCACTGCAATGTAAAACCATATACAAAAATACTGCAAAGTAAAACCATATATAAAAATACTGAAATGTAAACCCATATATAAAACCACTGCAAAGTAAAACCCATATATAAAACCACTGCAATGTAAACCCATATATAAAACCACTGCAAAGTAAACCCATATATAAAACCACTGCAAAGTAAACCCATATATAAAACCACTGCAA
>JAWWLT010000313.1:4069-14837 GCA_035040995.1 Premnoplex brunnescens
TGTTAATGGGGCACCCCCTAACAGGCCATTAATGGGGCACCCCTTAACAAGGTACTGGGTTTAGATCTGTTAATGGGACACCCCCTAACAGGCCATTAATGGGGCACCCCTTAACAAGGTACTGGGTTTAGATTTGTTAATGGGACACCCCCTAACAGGCCATTAATGGGGCACCCCTTAACAAGGTACTGGTTTTAGACCCAGTAATGAAGCATCCCCTAACAGGGCACAGCCACCGTGTTTAGGGCAGGGCAGTGATGTCAGAAAAATGGGATATTTGGCAGCTCCAAAGCCCTTGGAGAACCTTGTCCCATTCCTTGTTGCCCCATTAATGGGGTACTGGTGTGAGAGAAGTTAATGGGGCACCCTCTATACAGGGTACTGGGTTTAGACCCTTTAATGGGGTATCCTCTAACAGGGTACTGGTTATAGACCCTTTAATGGGGCATCCTCTAATAGGGTACTGGTTATAGACCCTTTAATGGGGCATCCTCTAACAGGGTACTGGTTATAGACCCTTTAATGGGGCATCCTCTAACAGGGTACTGGTTATAGACCCATTAATGGGGCATCATCTAACAGGGTACTGGTTATAGATCCTTTAATGGGGCATCATCTAACAGGGTACTGGTTATAGACCCTTTAATGGGGCACCCCCTAACAGGGTACTGGTTTTAGAGCCATTAATGGGGCACCCCCTAACAGGGTACTGGTTTTAGATTCTTTAATGAGGCACCCCCTAACAGGGTACTGGTTTCAGACTCATTAATGGGGCATCCTCTAACAGGGTACTGGTTATAGACCCTTTAATGGGGCATCCTCTAATAGGGTACTGGGTTTAGACCCATTGAAGGGGCACCCCCTAACAGGGTACTGGTTTCAGACCCATTAAGGGGGCACCCCCTAACAGGGTACTGGTTTTAGACCCTTTAATGGGGCACCCATTAGCCAGGTACTGCTTTTAAACCCCTTCATAAGGTACCAATGTGGGACCCATTATTGGGGCACCTCCTAACCCTAACTCTGACCCTTTCCACCCACTAAACCTGGGCAGAAGTTCATGGGGGGGGTGAACTCAAGCTACGTAGGCCAAGTAGGTAGTGAAGCCCCCACACGCCTGGAAATGAGTTTGGAGATGTGGCTGGACCCCAAAGAACATTAAAAATGGGTTTGGTTAAGGGTTCCAACCCTCAAACCCATCAAGAAGGTGGGCAAACCACAGGGCATGGTGGCCCTCCCTGCAGTCCACCCACCAAAGCGCCCCTTGAAGGAGCCTCCCCCACCACGTGACTCCCCCATGTCTCATGGGGGACCCCACTAAGATGCCCTCATGGATGGTCCAGGTCCAGCTGCTCCAAATCCCGAGGGAATCATCTCTGATGAACAAGAGGTTGCCAAAACACGGCATCTCCTCCCAACCCCACCACACGCCCCTGAGCTCCAAAGAGATGGGAAGCAGGGGAGGAAGAGGAGGAAGAGGCTATTTTTGGGTGGAACATGCCCTACTTTGGCAGGTGCTTCAGCAGCCAGAGGAGAGGACTCGACTCGCGTCTATTTTATGAGGTCTTTCCATCCTCTGAGTGCTTGGCTGTCTCCAAGCTCCAGACTTGCAGTTATCTGGATGCAATTTAATTAAAGTCTAGTGCTTAATGACACGAGGTGCTGCTAATTATTTTTCGCTGCTTGTCAGGAGGCTTTTATTTTATTTATTTCATTTATTTTTTTTAATATTGATTTTTATTTTTTTTTTGGTGGTTGCGAGGAGAAATTTAATTACGGCAAAGGTGGAGGGTTTGGGGGAAACAAAGAACTTTGGGGGTGCCAGTGGAGCTTCCAGCTCTGCCCAAAGAGGGGGGAGGACACAAAATCTGGTCTGGGTGAGTTACCACCTCCAGGGATGAGAAGTGGGGACAACTCCAGCTTGGTCCACTTGTGTTTGGCCAGCGTGGTCATGGAAAGACGTGAAGAAGCCAACACAGAGACCAAGAACCAACTGGGTTTGGAAAGACCTCTGAGATCAACAAATCCAACCCTTGGACGTGTAGATGGATCCAAAATTTCATGGAATCCCAGCACGGTTTGGGTTGGAAAGGATCTTAAAGCTCATCCAGTTCCAGCCCTCTACACCTTCCACTAGTCCAGGTGGCTCCAGCTTGGCCTTGGACACTTCCAGGGATGGGGCAGCCACAGCTTCTCTGCCCAACCTGTGCCAAGGGCCTGCCCATCCATGAAATTCCCATGCCATCTTCCATGGAGGAAGCAGGAATTTTGGGATGAAGGACAGGGGTGCAAACGGGTTGAGTCACCCCAACTCGTATCCCAAAAAACAACCACGGGTTGAGTTTGTTCCCGAAGGATGAGGCTTAAAAACTGCCTTTTCTCCTTAAAATAACTTCCCACGCAGTGAGTTGAGCCTCAAACTGTCATTTTTTGGGCAAAAAAGAATCTGTTTGCATCTCAATCCAACCCTTTCAAGCTGAATTATCCTCCCCCACCCCCCCCTTGGATCCTCCACGGCTCGTGGGCTCAACATTCCTCAGCAGTTTCGCCTCGTCAGCAGAAGGAGGATTTGGGAATGGTGTTTTCCCCTCCCTTCCCGAAATCCTCGGAGATTCCCCCTCCCTAAGCCTCAGTTTCCCCTGGAAAGTGGAGATAATGAGGTTGCAAAGTGCTTTGATCTCTCCTGGCCGAGGGTGTTCCACCAGGCTCCATGACGCGTGTCACCGCCGCCTCTGCCGCTCGTGTCAAAGCGTCTTAAGCCGCCCTGAGATCCGTGCAGAGGGAATTAAATGTCCCAAAAGCTCCTCCCAGAGCCGAGGCTTGCACTTTGGAAGAGGGGTGGGACAGTTTGGTTCTTGAGAAGTCGCTTCGAGAAACTCCTCGGCGATTTTGGGCTCGTTTCTCCGCCTCGATATTAAAATAAATCCACGCCCAGTTGGCAGCAGGGCTAAAAGTGAGAGTATCTTGTAGCAAATGGCCACTCTCAGTTGGCAGCAGGGCTGAAAATGAGAGTTTCTGGTAGCAAACCACAGCCAGGTCCCCTTTTTCAGTGTGAATAAACCCAATTTTTAAGCTAAACCCGTCCTAGAAAACATTATTTTCTTGGGATCTCGGAAAGGCCCTCAATGACACAACAACACAAGGGTGCTATGAAAGGCTCCAGTGGAGCTGGAATGTCTTGGTGGTGCATTTAAAAGCATCAAATATTTATTAAATTCCCCAAAACGTGGGTGGGAGAGGGGAAGGACCTGCAAGGAGAAGAGCTGGGTGATGCATTTGCCCAACAACGTGACCTTGAAGACACCCGAGATCATTTGAATCCTCCTGCCCACGACTCTCCTCCTCATCAACCATCTGTTCCCCTTGAAGGGCTCGTGCTCTTTGGGGAGAGGTTTAGATTCCAAGGAGCTGGAAAAAAAAGGGAGAGGAGCTGGAAAAAAGAGCTGGAAAAAACCCAGGGAGGGATTTGGAGGTCGAGGATGGAGCCGACTCAACAACCTTCTCCGAAGGGTTTGCTGCGACCTCTGCGTGGAAAACAAAGGGGAAAAAAAGAGGGGAAAAGGCCCAAAATGGGATTAAAAAAGGGGAAAATGAAAGAGGGGAGAGACAGGGAAAAGCCAGCCCTGCCCAGTTCCCACCAGTAGGGCAGTGGGAGGGCTGGTGAGAGGTGGTGGCAAGGGCTGGGCAGGAGCCACCAGTCCAATTATGTGGCTGGAGAAACCAGTTGTGTAAACCTTTAATGAACTTTTAAAGGTGCCAAAAAACCCAGGGAGAAATTAATAAAGCAAAGAGGAAGGGGAGTGAAAAGCTCTCATTAAGGCTTTTGGCAGGTCTGATTAGTGGGTTTAGAGCCCTTAAACAACCGTTTAATTGGGAAATCCTCCGGCAGCCCCGGCAAAGAAAGGGCCAGACACAAAAGTGGCCTGTTCTCCTTGTTGTTGGGAAGCTGCTCCCTTCATTCCCAGGGAGAGGGCAGGGCTGGGCATTGGCACTGCCAGGAAAATCCCAAAATCCAGCAGAAATTCCTCCCTCTCTTCGTGCTGCTTCAAAATTCCCATTTCTCGTCCCACCCGGCCGAGCTGGGGCATCAAATCAGGGATCACGGGACAAATTGGGCTGGGAGGGATCTCTAAAGGTCATCTCATCCCACCCCTTGTGATGATCTTTGGTGCCATGGGGTTGTTTGGAGGCCCATCCAAGCTTGGATGTTTCCAGGGATGGAGAAAACTGGGAAAACTGGGTTAACTGTGTTGGTGTTTCAGCACCCAGTTTGGGTTGTGATGTTTCATCTCCAGATAATCTCACCCATAATTTCCAAGAAGGGGAAGAACGTTCAGCTGGGAATTCACCTAATCCAAGGGGGTTTAAGTCCTTTGGGTGGATGTTGAAGGTCGTGGCCTCATCCTTGGCCTCGTCTCCAAAGGGGTGGTCGTTGCTTTGTCCGGGTCTGAGAAACTTCACAATCAAATCAAATAATAAATAAAAATGTCCAACCAGAGGAAGCCAACCCATGGATTCGACAAGGTTGGAAGTTCATCCAGCTGGAATCCATCCCTTTGGAGCCTCCACGGTCCTCTGGAGCTTGAGGAGCTCAGAGAAAGGGAACTTGGGGTCTGCAAGGCTTTTCCTTAAATCCCAGGACTAAGCCAATCCCAAAGCCAAAGGAGCCTCCAAAGCCCAGCTTTTCTTGCCTCCCAGAGGGGTTTTCCTCGCCTGGGATCCCCGACCTGAGGTTTTCCCGGTGTGGAAAAGCTGGAAAAGGGAAGATCCTTCCCGGGAAAACCCGACAACAAAGGGAGGAATTAGAGGGCTGTCATGCAGATCCCATTTTCCATGTTTTGTGTTCTGATAAACACGGATTTTTGGCTCCCTGCCGAGCCTGGGAAAAGCTTTTATCTCCCGAGAAACACCAGGGACGGGGTGAACTTTCAAAACAAGGATCGTTTCCACCCATCCCTCCTCCTCCTCCTCCTCGGTGTTTCTTTGTAGCAAGTTCATTGCTTAAAAATACAATTTGGGTTTTTTTCTTTTTCCGCTCCCCTCCCCAATTCCTCATGCTAATTTATGGAAATCAAACGGTGCCTGTTCCCAGCCAGGGATAATAAAGGAGAGGTATTAAAAGAGGGAGGAAACACAGCAAAGGAGGGGCTGGAAATATTAATTGTTCTGCGAGAAAAGGTGGTTTATTTTCTCCTTAAAGGGAAGGTCGTGTTTAATTAAATGTGTCTCTTCTCTGCTTCTAAATGAGCTGCTTTGGGGAGGGAGGGGGGAGAGGATGCTCCGATGTGCCCTCATTTCCCGGGAATGCTGAGGAAAAGGAGGGATCCCTTGGATGGCGCCCCTGGCAATCACACCAGCTGAGCACCCACAGGGCGAAGGGGCCAAACTGGGTGCAAATTCCTCCAAAACCCATTTTCCTGGGAATCTCGAGCGTCATCCGCACTTCAGCTTTTTATTTCCCAGCGTGGGAATGTTGGGAATGCTCCAGGTTGACCTCTGGGAAAGGAACTTGGGGTCAAACCCAGCCAGGACTTGGGGGAAAAGCCTCCTTTCCCAGGAAATCCCATAAAAAGCTGGAGATGTTCCGGAAAGACCCATTTACACCTTCCTTGGGAAAGGGGTTTATGCCTTTTATTCCCTTCCAGGTGATGAAATCCAGGCCGGGAGGGGCGGGAGCCGTTCCCGATAACATCTCGGCTCGTTCAATTCTCATTGCTCCAATAATCCAGATCTAATTTGCCGGGAGCGACGCCGACTCCTTCGGCACTTCATTAGGAAGCGTGAGCAGCATTTCATTACCCCGAGCCCGGCAAAATCCCCTTCGGAAAAACCCCAAAACCAAAGCGGGATTTGCAATCCAAGCCATTTGGGATTTGGCCCCCCAGGGATTTGGAGGGGTTTGGCGTTTTCCCCGCTGGATTTTTGGGCTGAGTTTTACCCCCAAACCCGGATTTAATCCTTTGTGATCCCTCAGCTCGAGCTCCTTGGAGCTTTTCCCAAGGGATCCGAAAAAGAAGACGCTTTCATGGGGATCCTTTTTTGCCTTCTGGAAGCTTTCTGCGTTCATCCAGAGCCAGCAATGATTTCTGGGAATACACATTCCCACAGGCCAAGGGATCCCGTTCATAATTCATGTGCAGCTCTTCCCTCCCGACCTATTCCAACTGAAAACGCGCTCACAAAACATTTCCCTTCAGGAAAAACTCAACTTTAAGGCTTTTTTTGGGTTTTTTTTTTTTTTATGAGCGGAAAACCGGGATGGGGACAAATCTTCAAGGGACGCCCCGCCTGGATTTGAGAGCGTGGGGAAGAGTGGAAAGAAATACATGATCGAGGGGGGGTTGGGGAGAAAATGAGCGTGGTTATTCTATAGATAATCACCTTAACACGTGGATGCGGCTGATTTTAGGGCTGGCGAGACGGGTGGATAAACCCCCACTGCTGGATTTTCCAGCCTCCCTGTGCGGGAGAAGGGAAAGACAAGGCAAGGAGAAAGGAAGACGTGGGGCTACGAGGGAGTGGAGGGTGGGGGACGAGCAGGAGCTGCAGTTATTTATAGGAGCTGGGTTTGTGCGGGAGGAGAGAGAGAGAGATGCCAAAAAGGGCTGGTAAAAATAATCCCGGAGACAGGTGCTGCTGCCTTGGGAAGGAGGCCCAGTGCCAGGCTGGGGGAAGCGCAGGAGAAGGCCAAGAAAAAAGGGAGGAAAAGGCAGAAAATGTAAGGAAATTAAGAGCTATTTGGGGAAATTAAAAGCTCTGCGGCGTCTCTCACCTGCGTGAGGAGAAACTCCGTCGTGTGGCGCAGTCGGAGCCGGGCTTGGAGGGTTTTCCTTCTGGCTGGGGAATTGGGATGTAGTGATGGCTTTGGGGAGCTCCCCAAAATCCGGAGAAAGGGCCCTGCAAGGGGATGGACCCTGCGAGGGCTGAGACCCCCCCCCCAGCTAATTCCCAAGGGAAGGGCAGGGAAAATGACCCTCTGGATCTGCCCGGCGATCCCTGCCCTTCTTCGGCCCACGGGTGGGAACCAGCGCGCTAAAACTCCTCCTGCCCGGCCAAGCTTCTGCCAGGAACTGCATTATTAATTACAACATCATTAACTCAGACCGTAAAGGGCTTATCCTCACCTTGGGGCGAAAGAGAAAAAGGGAAAAAATCACATTATGATAAGGAAAAGACCCATTTTGTCCTCCTTTTACCCTCCTGGAGATACTCGTGCTGTAGGTTGGATGTGGGGAAGGGACAATCCCCGGAGCCACGTGGGTCCTTCCACAGCCTCACGGATGCAGCTGGCACCGAGATGGCTCTGGCTTTTCGAGAGAAATATAAATATATACCGTGTAAAAGTATAAAAATAAAACTGGGGAGAGGCAGCAGAGTCGGGGGAGGACATTAATCACTTCTCCCGGCGCTGGGGGAGGCGGGACGAGCTCCGAGGAGCCGCAATGGGAGAATCAAGGCAGCCAAGTGGCATCTCGACGCCTCGTTATTCCCTTTTCCCCCCCTCCTCTTCCCTTTTTTATCCCGCTCAAATCCATCTCCTCACCCTCTTCTCGGAGCCGCTTTCATCACCTTGTCACCCGGAGACAACAAGTTGGGCTGTGAGTGAGAAGGGGGAAAAATCGGGAGGGAAAACAGGGCGGGGGATATAATAATAACGCTCCCAAACCCACTCAGACCTGGATTCTCCACCCAAATAACGGGAAATTTGGGAATAGATCCCTAAATTTGGTGCGGGTTTGGCGGGAGGATCTGACAGGGGCACCCAGTTGAGGAGCCCGTCATGTGTGGCTCTTCCCTCCCAGTCTGCTCCAGCGGGCACAAAAAAAGCTGGAAAACCTCATGACAAACGTTTTTACCCAGGAAAAGCTTGAATTTCGTTTTTTGGGTTTTTTTTTTTTCCATGTGGAAAACCAGGCAGTTCCACGGACGGGGGGAAATCTTCAGGGAGGAGCTGCCTGGATTTGGGAGCACCAGGAAGGACAGGAAGAACTATGTGAATTATGGGGGGTTGGGAAGGAAATAAGGGTGGGTTATTCTGCATATAAATCGAATTAAAGAGCAGCCAACACATTCCAAGAGGATCCAACATGTTCCAAGAGGATCCAGCATGTTCCAAGGGGATCCAACGGGTTCCAAGAGGATCCAACGGGTTCCAAGAGGATCCAACGGGTTCCAAGAGGATCCAACGGGTTCCAAGAGGACCCAATGCATTCCAAGAGGATCCAATACATTCCAAGAGGATCCAACACATTCCAAGAGGATCCAGCACATTCCAAGAGGATCCAGCACATTCCAAGAGGAACCCTGGAATGCCTTAGGCTGGAAAAGCCCTCCAAGATGAGCCCAACCATTCCCCGCCAGGCCGCGGCCCCAGGCACCACATCCATAGGTTTTTTGGAGCACTTCCAAGGATGAGCACTCCCCTTCCATGGAAAAAGCAGGAGAAACGAGCCGAGCCTTGCTGCGAGGGTGCAAGACACGACAGGGCGCGCTTCCATCCCAAAGCCAAGCCCGGCCTTAGCGCGAACGGAGCTGGGTTGGACTTTATTTGCAACCCCACCCAAACCACCGACTTCTCCTCGCTTGTCTTTGCCTTTCCCTGTGGCCCCTGGGAGCGGGGAAAAGCGGGATGAGATGCTCGGGCGCACCATCGCACGGCTGCCTGACAAGGGGAGGACAAATGAGAGCGTTTAGGCGCTAATTAGGCGCTAATGACCTACTTGGAGGTCTCCCCGCGCAAGAAATAACCCGAGCCGCAAGTCGGGCGAGGCAGCTCCGTGTACTCAGCAATTTGTCAGGTTATTGCCGCTCCCGGGGAACTGGAGACGGGATAATTAACCCCATTATGGGCTGCGGCCTCTCGCTCGGCCTCTACTTTAAATAAAAAGGCTTTTTTTTGGACGGGAATGTCTCCAAATTGGGAGCTGTCGGGCTCCTCGGGGGTCTCGCGGCAAAGGAAAGGGGTGATTTTAGGGGGGAGTGGAGGGTGCGCCGTTGATTTTGGAGGGTGGGTGTGAGGAAAAAGGAGGGTTAGCCCCAAATTTCCTGGGTTTGGAGGCTTGCTGGGGTCAACATGTAAAAAAAGGGGTGTTTAGCCCCAAATTTCCTGGGTTTGGTGGGGTCAACATGTAGAAAAAAGGGGTGTTTAGCCCCAAATTTCCTGGGTTTGGAGACTTTATGGGGTCAACATGTAAAAAAAGGGGTGTTTAGCCCCAGATTTCCTGGGTTTGGAGGCTTTGTGGGGTCAATATGTAAAAAAAGGGGTGTTTAGCCCCAAATTTCCTGGGTTTGGAGGCTTTGTGGGGTCAATATGTAAAAAAAGGGGTGTTTAGCCCCAAATTTCCTGGGTTTGGGGGCTTTGTGGGGTCAATATGTAAAAAAAGGGGTGTTTAGCCCCAGATTTCCTGGTTTTGGGGGCTTGCTGGGGTCAACATGTTAAAAAAGGGGTGTTTAGCCCCAAATTTCCAGCTCTTTGAGGCTTTGTAGGGCCAACGTGGGGGTTCAACCCCACATTTCCAGGGTTTGGAGGCTTTGTAGAGTCAATATGTAACAAAAGAGGGATTTAGCCCCAAAATTCCAACTCTTTGAGGCTTTTCTTCCTGCCTGGTGAACGCCCCCACCCCCCAAGAGAGCCTTTAGTGATATTTCAGCCTCTTCCCATCCCTATATATAGAATTTATTTATAGACTGAAGGAATTGATTGTTCTTTTGGGGGAGGGAGGGGGGAGAAGGAAAAAAAAAAGAAGCCACATCTTTGTCCAAGTTTCATATTTATAAACTGCCAAGCTCATGTAATTTTAATGAGGCTCTTGGCACGTGGGCTGAGCTGGAGAGGAACCACAGGATGTCTCCTCCTCCAACCCCTCTTTGCCAAGTGTGGAGCTCCAAGAGAGCCCCAAAGCCAACTGGGAATGTTCAACAGGGCCCTGGATGCTCCAGAGAAGGTGGGATGGGATCCCAACCGCCCGTGGAGGAGCTGGAACCAAGCTGAGCCATCCTGAGGGAGGTTTTTGCAATCCTGGCGTGGTTTTTGGCAGGAAGGGCTGCAAAGACAAACCCCCACGCTGGGACACGACAAACCTTTTCAAGCCTGGCACCGACAGTTTGGCTTCTGCTTTGAATCCAAGTCCAAGCTTTTCCTTCCTTCCCCTTGACTTGCTCTTCAGAGATGCCAGAGGGACGTTTTGCAAGGAGGAAGAGGAGAGGATCTTCCATGAATTCGTGGGTTTTTGGCCATCCTGGCATCCAACAGAAGGGGAAAGCCAAGGGGAGCTTCACCTTCCCCACCCAGGATGCCTTTTAGATAACCACACCTTGGCCGTGACCTTCACGCTTTTAGGAATCAACCAAGAAGAAGGAAAGGAAAGGTAAGAGGAGGAAGGCAAAGGAAAAGGACATTAATTCGAGGGAACAGCACCCTGAAGGCACCTCCTTCTCCATGCTGAGCTTGTGGGAGAGTGCCCAGCCTGCCCTGGTGCCAATGGCATCATCTCAGGGAGACCTGGCAAAGAGCCCCATCCCCTCACCATCCCAGAGCTCCAGGGCTTGGGTCCTCATGGATTTAGGGGAGTGTGGCTGTCAGGGGTGATCTCAGAATGTTCTGAGCTAGAAGGGACCCCCAAGGGTCATCCAGTCCTTGCACAGGACCATCCCCAAGAGTCACCCCCTGTGCCCCAGAGCATCATCCAAACCCTTGGGGCTGTGCCCACTGCCCTGGGGAGCCTGGGCAGTGCCCACCACCCTCTGGGGGAAGAACCTTCTCCTGAGA
>JAWWLT010000314.1:0-14831 GCA_035040995.1 Premnoplex brunnescens
TGTGGAATACTTCCTTAGTTATCACCTGGTAACCAAGGAAGGCCTAAACCAAACCCAAGAAAACTAAACCACCACATTTCCTCTGTGGCTCCTGGTGCTTCCTGCCTTCTGTTACTGGTTCATATTAATCTGTATTCTGGACGCTCTGAGTACCTGGACCTCTTTATAGCTGTTTTACCATTTGTGTGATCTGACTGACAGCATTTGCAGGCTAATCACAAGAATCAAATGCCCTTGAGCCTCACTGTATTTTGAAAGTTTGACCTTTTATATCAAATAGTACATTTGCTAAGTGCAAACCAACTGTCTTTTGGTAATAAATAAATAGATAGATTTGCCTTCCTACCAGTATGAATTTCATTTTTATATCTAGCATACAAAGTCTTCAGAAAGACCACAGGCAAAAGAAAGTGTATGTGCTCATGTTGCATACATTGAATTCACTGAGTGTGTTTCTTTAGCTTAATCCAACACTATGTTTCTTTGGCTTTAGTAGTATTGCAGTGGAGGGTAAGAACTATAGCAAAGATAAAGAGAAGGAACATGAAGGAGCAAAAAACAGGGCTACAAATAAAATAATTTGAGTTGGGTTTTTTTTTCTGTTTTGTTTGTTTCTTACTGGGGTTAATTTCTTGATTTCTTTTAGTGTCACTCCAACTACAATAAAGTTAAGTTATCATTTTCTTAAACAAAGAACTGGAGCAATCTTCTGGAAGACAAACTGAATGTGTTGGGGGGAAGATGTAGAATGTGGTTTGGGAACTCTGAAGGGCATATACAGAGAGCTCAGGCTTGCATTTCTAAACTTTTGAAGGATGGAAAGATGGAAAGGGGCAAAAAGCAATGCAGAAGAGGAATTGCTTGTTTGGCCCTGTATATGACGTGTGGCATGCTGGAAATGCTTCCTTACATTCAGAAGGACATTGTGCATTTGACCTTCTCACTCCTTAAATTAATTCTAAGTTTTTGAATAACCTAATTTTAAAAGTCCTGCAAATGTTTGTTATTTCCAGTTACATATTTACTGAACAGCCTTTTCTAGATTCAGACTAGAAGGGGCGTGAAGGTCTTCTCCTGTTGGTTTTTTTTTTTAAAAAGTTGCCTTGCATATCCCTACTCTCTACTAGTGACAAATATTGTTCAATTAAGTATTTAGTTAGTAAATCTTCAGGAGCAACATTTACTAAACCGCATGAAGTGGTTTATTACTTTTGTTCCTGAGTGGTAAACTGAAGGCTTTGGTTCTGCAAGGATTTTTCACTATGAGTTATCTTTTAGAGTCTTTATATAGTTTCTTGGATGGTTTTGCAGCCTGCATTGGTCTATTATTGGTACCTGAAGTTTGAGGAAAGCTTGATTAGTTCTACTGAGGCTATAATTTCTCCAGTCTGAAGCACCGATGTGCTCTAAAGAAGTCTTAATGTTGGACTGCAGAAAGTATTTTCAATTTGTAATTTAGATTTCCATTCCGAAAAACCTTTTTTTAAAGTTCTTCTTGATTCTATAAACTTTGATTAAGAAATTGATTTTGAAGGGATGAGATGTAAATTGGCACAGTTTTGTTTTATCAAAAATTGCAATTAAACAAAAATATGAAAACATCTTAGTAAATAATATGTGGAAATTCAGTTTCATATAAAGTTTTAAAAATAGCGCACAAAAACATTCTTTTTGGCTTACCCCAAATGACATTCACTTAGTAGTGACTTAGTAATGTCATTTGCTGAAATGGCAAATTTATTTTGGTTTTAGTGGTCATTAGCAGGTTTGAAAACAATGGCATTTTAAAATGTAATCATAACAAGGTTTGTTAATGGCATACTAAAGTTAACCTTGTATTTTATCATTTCAGCTATTCATGGTGGACAATGGAGCAGATGACTGGAGAATAGCCATGACTTATGAACGTATTTTCTTTATCTGCTTGGAAATACTTGTATGTGCTATACATCCCATACCTGGGAACTATACATTTACATGGACAGCCCGGCTTGCCTTTTCTTACACTCCATCCACAACAACAGCTGATGTGGATATTATTTTATCTATACCAATGTTCTTAAGGCTGTATCTTATTGCCAGAGTTATGCTTTTGCATAGCAAACTTTTCACTGATGCATCATCTAGAAGCATTGGAGCGTTAAATAAGATAAACTTCAATACCCGTTTTGTTATGAAGACTTTAATGACAATATGTCCAGGAACTGTACTGTTGGTTTTTAGTATCTCATTATGGATAATTGCTGCATGGACTGTCCGAGCTTGTGAAAGGTAAGTTTGTTCTGTTTGGTTATTTGGTTTGTTCTGTCCATCTATCTTGTTTTGCTTCTTTGGTTTTGTATTTGAAGGGCCTAAACATTTAATGGAATGGAGCTTCCTGGTCTTTGATATGTTGAGTGTTTCACTCTGTCACAGATTGTCATGAATGCTTTGCCTTTTAATCCGAAGGACCTACATAGAGAAGTTTGTGCCACAACACTTAGTGCTAGTCGATTTCAATGTTTTCATTGCTAAAGCTTTGCTAAAACACAGTGGATACCATAAAATGTCTTTTAACAACAGTTACAGTTGTTGATGTTGTTTGCTAAGAGTCTTCATTTATTGTGTTTGTGAGTTATTGAGAGTAATGTAGATAAAATAGCTATGGAAAATTCCGATGGAAAATGTATTTTTTCAGTTAGACTTTTATTGTCCTATTGCTTTAAAAAAAAAAAAAAGTGAAAAAATGTTGTTGGGGAGTTGGCAAGATCAAGAAATGGTGCTATACTGGTTTTGGCTGGGAGAGAGTTCATTCTCTTCCTAGTAGCTCATACAGTTCTATAAATTGGATTTGTGACCAAAATAGTGTTGATAGCACACCAATGTTTTAGCTATTGCTGAATAGTGCTTGCACAGCATCAAGGCATTTTCTGTTTCTCCCTCTGCTCACCCCCAGTGAGTAGGCTGCCAGCGTGCAAGAGATTGGGAGGGGACACAGCCAAGACAGCTGACCTCAACTGACCAAAGGGATATTCCATACCATATACCATCATGCTCAGCAATAAAAACTGGGGGAAAGAAGGAGAAAGGGGGGAAGTTTGGAGATATGGCATTTGTCTTCCCAAGTAACCATTGCACGTGGTGAAGCCCTGCCTTCCTGGAAAAGTAAGATGGGAAGTAGTGAATGAATTCCTTATGTTGCTTTGCTTGTGCATACAGTTGTTGCTTTCCCTATTAAACTGTCTTTATCTCAACCCATGCATTTTCTCACTTTTACCCTTCCAATTCTCTTTCCCCTCCCACTGGGAGGGACTGAGTGAGCAGTCATGTGGGGCTTAGCTGCCTATCGGGGTTAACCCACAATGAAAGCAAAGAAGTGATGGGGTAAAAGAAATAAATAGGAGGTGAGAAAGAGATGGGGAGAGAGAATAAAAAGGAGAAAGAGCAGAAGAGGGCAACAGAGACACAAAGGAGGAAGGAAGGAAGGAAGGAAGGAAGGAAGGAAAAGAGAGAAAGTGAATAGAGGGGGAGAAAGAGGGGAAGGAGAGAGGTAGACAGTGAGAGAGAGAAAGGAATGGGAAAGATGAATGGTTAGAATGACAGAGAAAAAGGGGAGAGGGAGAGAGTTGGATCGGAAGAGAGAAAGAGGAAGGGAAGGAGAAATGGTGAGAAAGAAAGAGGGAGGAAGAGGGACAGCAGACAGACAAACCAAGAGAGACTGCAAAAGCAGGAGTGTGAGAGAAAGAGAGAGAGAAAAGCATGCAGAAGCACACACGGGGCCAAGCGAGTTGAAGAGAGAATGAGTGGGAGAGATAGATGCTGAGCAAGCAAGAGAGAGAAAGCGAGGGGCAAGAGCAAGAGACTGAGCGAGAGAGAGAAAGCAAGAGAGGAAAAAGAACGTGGTGGAGCAAAAGCAAGAAATGGCATGAGACCAAGAGCTAGAGGAAGAGAGAACAAGAAAAGAAGGGGCAGCAGAACAGAAGGAGAGAGCAAGAGTGAGAATGTGAGTGTGAGATTGAGAGCGAATGGAAAGGTGAGATAGAGGATAAAGCGAGAGAGAGAGAGAGAAAGGCTAGTGAAAGAGAAAGTGAGAAACAGGCATGTTGTTTTTCCTCTTTCTTTCCCTGTTTGCCCATTTTGGAAACTGTTTAGGGAAGCTATTTGTGACACTAGCTGATAAAATCAGCAGTTAAAATGCAAGCCGACTGTTATGGTCAGGTTACTTTTGGAAGTTATTCATTGCTTTACCTCTCAATTTGTTTTGGAGGAAAATAGCTTATCTTACAAGCTGAATGTAGATATTATGTCTACATTGCTGATTTTATTCTTAACATTTCCAGAATTGTGAAATGCAGTTTGTTACAGTAGATCACTAGATGCCTAGTGTTCAATTATGTTATGGCAAGACTAATCGTGTTCTGAAAATGTTAACAGTGACATTATAATTTCAAAATATTTCCCATGCCTGGGACAGAAGAAGCATTCTAGAGGGTGGGTTGACCTTGACTGGCTGCCAGGTGTCCATCCACTCCCCCTTCTCATCATGAGAGAGGGGAGAAAATACAATTAAAAAACTTTGTGAGTCAACATAAGGACAGGGAGATCCCTCAGCAATTACTGTCATAGGCAAAACAGACTTGGAGAAGATGAATTTAATTTATTTCCAATTAAAAATAAAGTAGGACAGCGAGAAACAAAGACAAAACTAAAAGAGTGAGAGAAACAACTCTGCAGATATCAAGGTCAGTGAAGAAGGAGGGGGAGGAGGTGCTTCAGGCTCCAGAGCAGAGATTCCCTTGTAGACTGTGAAGTCAACCATGGTGAAGTAGGTTGTTCCCCTGCAGTCCACGGAGGACCCCATACTGGAGCAGATATCCACACTGCAACCCATGGAGAGCCCACATCAGAGCAGGCTCCTGGCAGGAACTGCAGGCTGTGGAGAGGAGCCCACACCAGAGCAGGCTGTATGGCAGGACCTGTGACCCTGCAGGGGACCCATGCTGGAGCAGTCCATTCCTGAAGGACTGCACCCCATGGAAAGAACCCATGCTGGAACAGTTCATGAAGAACTGCAGCCTGTGGGAAGGACTCACATTAGAGCAGTTTGTGAATGGCTGTATCCCATGGGAGGGACCCCATGCTGGAGCAGAACAACAGCATGAGGAGGAAGGAGGGAAGAGGCAAAGCATTATGAACTGACCACATCCCCTGTTCCTCAACCTCTCTGCACTGCTCAGTGGGGGAGGAGGTAGAAGAGCTATGAGTGAAGTTGAGCCTGGGAAGAAGGGAGGAGTGGGGGGAAGGTGTTTTTAGCTTTGTTCTTATTTCTCATTATTGTACTCTGTGATTAATTGGAAATAAATTAATCTTCCCCAAGTCGAGTCTGTTTTGCCCATGACAGTAATTGCTGAGTGATCTCCCTGTCCTCATCGCGACCTATGAGCTTTTCATCACATTTTCTCTCCTGTGTCCTGATGAGGAGTGGGAGTGATAGAGCGGCTTGGTAGGCACCTGGTGACCAGCCAAGTTCAACCCACCACAGGTGTGCATGAAGAGCAATTCAGAATCATCTTGGTGTGTTTATCAGTGAGAGAGATGGATTGATTGATTGATTGATTGATTGATTTCTGACAGTTACTATGAAATAAAACAGCTGTTTGATTTTTATTTTTTTTTTAAAGACTTATTTTTTCCATTGATACACTAAATATTTACTTGCAGAAGATTACAGAAGGTAGTTTGTAAACTGCAGAAGCTGAAAATGCCTGTAAAATACACAGGGTATACTGTCTTTGAAACAATACAACATACTGTAATACATAAGCAAGAAATGACAGAATGATTAAAGATAAAGCATTAGGACAAAAGGTTTGCTGGTGTAAGTGTTCAACAGAAGGATTTGATGTGAAAGACAAGAAAAATTAGACCCATTGCAGCTTGATGCTGTTGGAGGGGAGAGGAGGATGTTGGCTGAACACTAGTTTTCCTTGTTTGGGCTTGTCTTCTACTGTTGCCACCTCTCTAGTAAGACTGGCATAGGACATGAGATTTAAAGAGGAGAAGCTGCTCTCTCTTTCCACCTCTGGAGAAAGAACACAGAAAATATCTTAGTTAATAATCAGTCGTGTCAGAAAGCTCAATGGTTTCTTTTTGAATTTAGTATTTGGCTATGGTGCATCTCAGGGGGAAGCTTAAATGTGATTATAAAACATTGCATACCAACTGCTGAGTCTGCGGTGGGGATGTGGAGTTTACACTATTGCAGGTGCTGTTTGACAAGTGCACCATCCATTTGCTGCTTCAGGCTTGCTTCTGGTAGTTACTAAGGGATAGTATTAATCTGTCTCCCTTTTCTTTCAGACGGATACATTCACTGTTGTCATTGAATAACCTAAGCTTATCAGTTGTGTAGTTGCTTATTTTAATTGAGTTGACCTGAGAATTGTCAAAAATATTTTCCTTTGTGACCTAAGTGTCGACCAGGGGCTAGGCCGCGTATTTCTGAGTCTTCAGTAGCATATGTGGGAAAATACATTGCAAATTATTTACATGAAGTAAGTGTCTTCTAATAAAAAACAAGTTCTCTCTTTCCTGGGTTTCAGAAAGAAGTTACCTGCTCTTCGAACTCCTTGAGTTAAAGGTGATCTCTTATGTTATCCCATATTTTGAAGAATGCATTGGATAATAGCCTGAAAATCTTCCCACAGTCCATAATCGTAGAGATGCAATATTATCTGAAATGGAAAAGTGAGGATTTTAGATCAAATATTTTTGCCTTTTTTTTACTTTATTTTTACTCATTCATCTTTTCAGAAAATCATCATACACCTTCAGACCAATGAGCTTTTAAAATTGTATCCTTGTCCGTTTAAACTTTGATGTGAAAGCAGAATCTTTTGCAGTTGATTCTTTCCAAGGCATTCAAAACATGATGTTACCATTTAGTTAATTTAACACCAAAGAGTCTTTTCAGCTCAGTAATACTTGTAGAATTGATTTTCTTCCTTTTCCAAGCATGCCAGCATTTGACAAAAGTTTTGCTTGATAATTCTCGATAATACTGCATTTAGAGTGGTATTTTCTCTAATGGTTACTCTCCTTGCAAGCAGATGGCGTTGACTGCCTTCCCTGTTCTTTGTGTATTGGGAGGCAGAAGACCTGCTGATGCAATCCATGTACCTTCAGTGATTGCATTTCTGAAAGCAAGGTGTGTGACTTCTCCTGATTTTTAGAAAATGAGATCTTGCATAGACAATCAGTCAAGAAGCAGATGCTATGGCATGATGTTTCAGTGTCCATTGGAGAAACGACAACCTGCACCAGGAACTGCACAGTAGAGCAGGTCATTTTTGTTTTCTTCAGAAGGAAAATATTAAAGTTTGGACTCAAAGAAAGTTAGTATGGTTTTCATAGGATCAACCCTAATGCTTTGCTGTCATTCAGGTAACAGGTTATAGTTTTATGGATAGTATAGAACACTGAAGTGACGGTGTTAGTATACTGACCAGAGTATGCTAGATATTTACAAATAATTTATAAACACATAAAAACATAGAAAATTAATAGTGATAGACAGAGAATCTGTCCTATAGATAGATGATGCATGGTGACCTTGAACAAAGTCACTTAAGCTCTGTTTGTCTGTTCCATGCATATAATGATATTTATCTTTATTGTTTGGTGTGGTATCCTTATACTGAATAATAAAATGGTTTGAACTTAACCAGCTATCACCCAACACTAAGGGGGCAGACAGGTTCTTTAGGCATCCTTGGCAGAATGATAACGGCACTAAGTTGTAGTTACAATGAAAGCTTTATTTTTTTATAACAGGATATTATGATTAGCATAGCATAGATTTTATATTAAGAATAGCACAGCATTTCTACAAGCAGAATCAGCGTAGCACAATTTTATAAGTAGTGTAGCACAGAATTTTATAGCACCACTTAGCTTATGGTTTCTAATCATCTGGACCCTCTGCAGATCGGGTCAAATCATAATACTTGGCTTGCAGTATTCATATCACAATCATAATCTAGACTCAAAAAGACATAAAAGAATATAAGTCACTCCCTCAATCTTCGGAGGAAGCAGACAATGGTGGAGGCATCCCTGGCCACCAGGAGGTCACTGGTCTCACTGTTGTTATGACCCGCCTCCGAGGCGGAGTATCACGTTAAAAGGGAAAGAAAGGCAGAAATGCAAAGATTTCTTGTCCCGCTCCGACTTGTATTAATATATGTTTATTAGCTATAAGCGTCCTCAGAATATCAAAGCCTTTTAACGCCCAACACAGTCTGTCTGCGTCCCACCTAAAGAGACCCTTCGCTGAGACAGATTCACTGCTTGAACAGGACTTTTGATACTCCAGTGAGAACTACACTTAATAGCAAGAGAGACTCTTTTCCACCAGGTTCTCTTAAAAGTTATATAGCTGCCAGCACCAGAAACAAACTGGAATAAACTCTAGCAGTTCCAGAAATGATTTTTATTAATACAAGGATATGACACTCATTGTGGGTTTCGCGTTGCCGGCGATAACGTTAGCTGCATGATTGTATTTAATTGATAACAAAGCTCCCAAAAGAAACCATCACAAAACACACTCTACAGACAGCACATCAACCTAAGCCTCAATACAGGCTCAAACCACATCCTCCCCTCTCCACATATTTAATCTAACAACAGAAAGCTACTAACCAGAAGCACAACAACCTAAAACAAAAATCTAAACCCTCTCGGTTACACAAAGCAAAAAGAAGAACTGCACGCCACACTCTCTGTAACACAGCGCTTTCCACTAACAAGCATGTTAAAAGGAACTACACACCTTAAAGGAACACCACAGCCAATATAAAGTAAGATATATATACCCGGTGGGTTACGAGGTATAAGTCAAGATATAATTGATATAATGTTTATGAAATAAAGATGTTAACCAGGTAAAATTAGTAAATAAAGATAGCTATGGGGTAAAAGTGAAAAAGTATAAGGCATAACATATAAAGTAACAGGCACGGTCTAAGGTATAAGGGTATAAAGGAAGGTATCAAGTACAGGAGGAAAAGAAAAAAGCAACAGTAAATGATGGCTCACCCCTTCATGGTCTCAAGGTGTGGGAGGAGACAGGGGAAACTCGTTGGTTACCTCCGCGGAGATGATGGTCTTTCTCCCCAATTGTTGCTTGTGTCCAATCTCTTTTTATACCTTTTTTCCTCTGGTAGTTTGAGTGACTATAGTCAATAATTGGTTTTGGGGTGATAGACAGATGACATAGGCCTAAAGGGTCAGCTTCCTGTGTCTCCCCAGGATATGCGAAGAAAGGCCATGCTATCTCCATAACACTCCATCCTTCGGTAATCCTATCAATCTGTTGTTGGGAGCACATTCGGGAAGCCACCGGGGTTCTTTGTTCCTTTTGTGTAGCCAATAACATCTGACAAAGGTTCCTGGGAACACCCTTCCAGGGGCTGAGGTGTAACCCATCAAGAGCTTGAGGGCTATCACCCCACACGGGGTAACTGAGGTTCTTGTTAATAGATCCCTTGGAGTGGATTAGAGTAAAATGACACTGAATGATAGGTGTATATATGTATGGCAGGTTTATTTTAGAACAATTTGGTTGCAGTGGAAAGGAGGGATGTAGCCATTTTGGTTATTACCTATAGATATATAACAATATAAAAGTATAAAGATATCACTTAAGAAAATATATAAGGAAAAGAAAAAGAGAAAGAAAGAACAAGAGTAGATAGTGGAAAGATACCACCACCTGTGGATCCAGTGACAAGGCTTGATTGTTGCAATTTCAATGTCTGTTAGTCAAAGTGATGGTCGCAGTCTTGATCCCTCAGGGGTGGGGGCCCATGAAACAAAGATTTCAACAGGTTAATACATTCAGGTTCAGGTGGGAATGCCCAGGTACCTCCCCGGGGAGGGGGAGGGGGAATTTTACACTGTCTGATGCAACACTGTGGATCATTCGCAGTCCTCTGGTGGAAGGCCTCAGAAATGAGTCTTTGGGGGTCTTTGCTGATTTATGACCCCTTCTAAGACTTGGCCACTATAGTTGAGCCAGTTGTGCCTTATCGGGGGAATTAACATGATAAAAGCCATCACCCCACCTCCGGCAGGATCTGCTGTTTATCAGCCTTTTCCCTTGTCTGGTGCAAAAACAGTTTAAGACCTCAGTCTGGGGCCATCAGGGACACAATAAGTCTGTCTGTCTGAACAGACTTTTGTCTGCCCCATCCTCTCTGTTTATTCTAACTGCTGTCTGCATTTTTTTTACTTGGTTGCATTTTGGTCTGTCACAACTGTCCAGCAGGAATTCCAGTCCAAGTCCCACTTAGGACCTGTAACGGCTTGATTTTATAGACAAGTGCTATGTGTGCTGTTATGCTTCTGTGTTCTGTGACGGGGTCATCACCACCACCTGGTTGGCTGTGTGCTTGGGGCCTTCAAGGCCAGTAAGGAGGGGAGTAGTCAGCCCGGCACCCAGGAATCTCGATGCCGACAGGGAGGGGAAGAAGAAATCTGTTTGATTTTTCTACTTGGTTCACAGGACCTGATAATGAGGAGAAAGGGGACTAATACATCACAGAGGATGGCTGTTTGCCTTATAAATGGTGTTAGTTGGATGCTAATCATATTACCAGGGGTCGGAAGCAGGGGGTACTGGTCACACCGACAGAGGGGGTCCAGAGGAGGCTTGAAAGTGCAGGAAATGTGGTTATTCTGTACACTTACATTATGCTTTCTTACTCTTTGGGGAAGATATCCAGGAAATGTGGGCCATCCTTTGCAGAGGGCTTTCTGACTGTACTACAGCTCTGTTCCTACTTCTGTTTGATCACAGCTCCTAAACCTACAGGAGAAATTAACCAGAGCTGAGTGGAGTAGAAAAGTAAGACTTTGGATCCTAATACATTTTTAAGGGATTTCTGATCAATGTAGTTGGAATTCTTTGTGCTCTTTTCCCTTGAGGGAATCATGACTCAGTTTCTTGAACTCAAAAGTTACAATCTACAGAAGCCTAAAGCTATTTTCCCAGTCACTTGACCTTTACTCGCATCTTTTCTTGAGTTCTATAAAAGGTAACATTCAAATGTAGTTCTACTATCAGAGGAAAGTTTTTCTTCTGTCTTAAATTTGTCTTGTCTATCCATTATTGCATTGAATGTTTTGTAGCTCCAGAAATACCACATATGTATAAAGTGATCCCAACTCTACTAGAGGGACAAACATCTTCAGTTCTGTGTCTGTCCTAGTTCCAGTGGCCAGGACCAGCTTGTCGCCGTGTGGGTGTAATCAAAACTGTGTATTCTACACCCTCTGTGTCATTTCTCGTGAACCGGTAATAATGGATCATTTGCAGCAGCTGCCCAGGGCACACCTGACACCTCAGGCTACAAGCTGGGCATTAAAGGACCCTGTGAAATAGGGAAGTGTTTCTGTCTTCACACCAATGACTCAGCCGTGATAACTCCCCTCTGGGGAGGCATTAGCACCTTCACCCCCAGCCTGAGGCGTCATGTCTGCTAATGGGCCATTAGGGACTGGCACAATAGGCAGCTGCAATGACCTAGACCATCAAAGATTCCAAAAATATCCCATGACTCACAGAGTTAAATCACCCATTGTGAAACTCCTCGCCCTGGGGGGAGGTACTGGGCATTCCCACCTGAACCTGAGCATATATAATCTTCGAGTTTTGGGACTTCTGGTACCACTCATCGGATCCAGAGCAGGACCAGAACCTCAACAGGAGTGCCACTGCCACTCCCAACAAGACTGCAACCATCATCCTCATCAACAGGCTTTCCTTTCCTTTTACTTTGTACTCAGGGGGACCACGTGGCGCTCAGCACAGGGGCTAATGAACACCTTTCTGTTTGTGCCCCAGGATGCTGGATTATACATCTGGGTTTTGTGGGTTAAAACCAATTTTTTCTCTGTATCATTTTATTTATTGTAATCTTTTTATTAAATTGTGACTCTGACTTGTTAATCTCTCTTGAGTTGAGTTCATTTCTTCTGTCGGTTTACCTCTAAACCAGCACAGTGTCTAATTCTCTTCTTCCTCTGCCAACCAAAACTTATTCTGTGGTCTATCTATGACTTGTTTTTTTCTTTAATGTTGTGGATTTTTGCTAATGAAATAAGGTGTCTGACCTATAGACTGGTGGTCATTACTGATTTAAAATGAGAAACAAAGAATGAAAAATGGATTCTTTTTAGTATCCTTTGTGGTGCTTTCAAATTATAATCTCGGGGACTTTTATGAAGCAGGACAGATGAAATAGTCAAGATACCAGAAGAAGCTGTAGCTCTGTGATCACATTTGTATCCAGAGCTTTACGTGTGTCTTTGGATTCAGTATACATAAAGTCTTGCAGAAAGCCAGTTCTGTCAAGTAAGTGAAAAGAGGAGAATTAATAGGCCCCTAAGGGCAGCATTATTCTCTCTAAATAATTCTCATAATAATTGCCATTAAAATGAGAATGATCCCTATAGGGTTGGTTGATCCTTAAGAGTTATGCTGTCCGAAAAGCAAACAGCAAATAAACTTGAAACTGCAAAATCAAAAACCTCCATTTTATCATCTTCCTTTTTTTTGGAGGGGGTTTTTTTGTTGTTTTGATGATGTTGTTGTTGTTGTTGTTTTGGGTTTTTTTTGAAGGAGAATGTAATGGAAAGAAAGTAGAAGAGTCAGACACCATATAATCTCATACTCCCAATGCTACAGAGTTTGATGGTAACACGTCAAGACCTAAACCGAAGCATCTGACTTAAGTACTTTTTTTTCCAGGTGTATTTGGCTGGGCAATGCTTCTGTCTTCAAATATGATACTGCAGAGGTCCATGTAAGCAAATGAGAATATTCTTTAACTACCATGACCACAGTTAGTACTATGGCTGTATTATGTTTCTGATAGCCTGACTGAAATTATGGTATTCTCAACTTGTAGTTGCCATGAGAGATTTGGGACAGAAGTCTCTTACCATAGTTTATCAGTATACCCATTCACTCTGGTATGAGGCATACAGCAATATGTTGGTTGTAGCAGAGAGAAACAAAAAATCTGTCTTATGCACAGATAACCTTTTTTTTGTTCTCTAGCAAATAAATGTCTCTAGGTTATTCATTATTCATTTAGTTAAGGTTGTTTGTGACAACTTTAATTTCTGAAATCTGTGAGTTTGGAACACTGAAATCTTCAATCTGAATGGGTCAAATGTGATTACCATCTGCTGTCTTTCAAGTGTAACTCCAAGGTGTATTGTCAGGCATGTAGGTGCTAAGAGGAAAGCAAACACGGCTGTTTTATCCTTGTTTCTTAGCAAGATATACTGACTAGCAGGAGAAATTAATAGTTTGCCTATCTCAGCCATATACTGAGCTAAATTCTTCTCTGGTATAAGTCAGGTAATTGTACCATATACAGTACTTTGCGAAGATTCTATACGTTAATGTGGCTGTAAAATGAGTAATACTACTAGGTTTGTTTTGTTGTGGTGTGGGTTTTTTTAAGGTTCATATCATCACAGAAACTAACCTTGAAGTATTTTTCTAGCCTTCTCATCAGGGTGCTGAAAAGAACAGAAGCGGAAAAGGGAAAACACTTCTTTTTAAAAAATATTGACAGCCTCACACTAATGTTTCATGCATAAAAATGCTTTCTTTGCTTTGTTTTCTTTATAGCAATGTACTAAGGTTTTTATACTGCCTTATATTTTATAAAATAAAATGTGCCAGTTGTCCCCGATACATTAGTAACAGATTGTTAATTAAATCTGGCACAACTTTTGGATGACTTTCAAGTACACATTTCATGTTTGGAATTGTCTTTATAAATATTTGGTAAAATATGTCTAGTTTCAAGCAGTGTGACTTATGAAAGCATTAAACTAAATATAACCTTTCATCTTTTCATAAAAGACATTAAAATATATTCAGGGAGTAAGCATTGTTTGCATTGTTTTAAGATAAATACATGATCCTAGTATTGCCCATGATATGGGGCATGAGCCTAGTCCAAAATCTGAGGCAGTCGATGAAATTGATTCCATTGACCACAGACTTTGTCTCAGACCCAAAGTTAGCTAAAAATAATTCTGCCTAGATTTTGTAAAATGGTTTCTTCCACAGTGCTGCACTATATAGGGCACAGTTTTCTTCTCCTGTGTTTCTAAAACATACATTTTGATGAACCTATAGATTTTGTTTTCTAACTCTAAGGAAAATGATATCAGCTGATGCCAAAAAACCTCGGTATGAAAGGAACTGCTAAGAGAGTTTGTTCTTTTAGCAGCAAAGGTATTTATTCAAGCAGTGCTGGAAAGCCAGCCAGCTCGCGCTGGACAAACTAGCTTCGAATCAACAGTGCAAAATGAGCCATTTTATACATTTCGCTACATGATTACAACATACAATTTTGCATAGTAATAAGATTACAACATCTGATCATGCATATTAATGGCTAGGCGGTGTGGTGGTTTGGCCCTGGCTGAAAGCCTGGTGTCCAGCAAAACTGCTTCAAGGTCTTTCTTCCCCCCCCTTTTCACCTTCCAGAGGGAAGAAAAAGAAACAAGCTAGGAATTTACAACTAGAGATAGCAACCAAAAGAGGAGTTTTGATTAATACCACGGGCAAAGCAGAACTTAGAATAATGCTTAAATTTATTACTAACAAACTAAGAACTAAAAATAAGAAATAGAAACAGGTTAGAAACACCTTTCCACCACCACCACCCCTCGGTCTGTCCATGCCCCTTCCTTCCCCCAGCAGTGTGGGGAACAGGCAATGGAAGGTTTACAGTCAGTTGTTGCTGGGTCAGCCATTCGCA